>UELU01144694.1:0-12078 GCA_900490025.1 Megastigmus dorsalis
GTGTGTGTGTGTGTGTGTGTGTGTGTTTGCGTATATCTATAATAAACAGATGCATAGGACGGCGCGCGCCGCATGTATCCGGCGGCGGCGCGTCTTCATCGCTCGCTTCATCTCCGCGCCGCGCCACGCAGTACAAGCTGCAAATGTGAAAGTAATGGTGGATCTATACCCGAGGTTCGGGCCTGCTGCTGATGTACACGTGTATATGGATCACCTCTCTTTCTCTTACGTACACGTGTATATCTCTCGCTCCGTTGTCGTCGTCGTCGTCGTCGTCGTCTTGTGTGGCAATAAGCGCTCTCGCCCCCACCCCCCTGAAATTATCTATATAAACGTACGTGTACGTAGATATGCAGTGCGGGGGGGGGTCGGGAGGGGGACTATGATCTAACCGAGTTGCAGTGCGCGTCGCTCATGACGACGTTGCCTCGTTTCTCCTAAAAATCGAGCCAGACGAATATGCCGCCGCTGCGGTTCTGTGCATCTCTTACGTATTCGCGTGGGCGGGTGGGGATCGTGTATAAACTCTTTTTCTCTTTTGAGAAGATTTGATTATTTTTCGTCGCGTGTGCGCGCGCGAGCGCTTTACGTGGTAGGCTCTGTATAAATTCGGAGATTATGGAAATGGACTCGGAGCATATCGCGGCGTGACACACGCTGAATTTCCTTATATATACGAAGATATATACGAAGTCGAGCGGTATTGAATTGCACTAATTTGCGGCTTCACGATTAAGGGCTTATCTTGCTCTTTTTTTTTGTATACTTCCGATGTGTAATGATTTGAAATGAAAATTAAGTGTTTGATATTATACATACACTTGATTATAGACCTGAATCCCAATTTTACAGAAAGTAAAAGAATTATAAATATTTATTTGTGAAGCATAAAAATATTTAGAATCGAATTACTCTTTAGCACGGTAATTACACTCTATTCTACTTTGTGTGCCTGTAAAACTTGTTATACCATCCACTTTAATCGTTATTGATTTTTCTCACACCTTTGACGCTGTTCTATTTTCCCGCAGCTATCCATGTTACATCACGGAAATATATTACTTTTTCGTGTAAAACGCTTATACTCTATTTCTACTTCAATGTATTCAGCATAGGGGAACAATCAATTCCGCCTTTTTAAAAAAGTTTCAATTCAAGCTAGGTCAATTTTTTTTTGAAAATTAATCCTAGGATAACACACCTATTTTTTTCATTCATGGAGAACATTCTGAGTCAATCTGAAATCTTAAGTAAACTAGATCGTTCACCATTTTATATTTAAAAAAATTCACGAAAAATTATTGTAAGGACTTCCTCCTTTGATTTCGATGTTATTGTCCGATTAGAATAAGAAACGTTAACATTGGAAAATCAATATCCGCTCAATCGCTGCAGTGTTTGAATTAAAACAATATGCTAATAAGTTACTGTTGTCCTAGAATTAATTCAAAATTAACACATTTTCACGCACAAGAATTAGCATACAAATTAGAAAGTACCTTTAAAGTATTCAACGTATCTGTGCTTTTAATCCGACACTGACAGATTACGAGATCTATCCTTTCTTGGATTCATCTGCTCTACTAACTTGCATAACGGCGTCGGTCGGGATTCTAAAAAATTGTGAACTTTATGCTCGCAACTGTCGCCAACACGAGAGTACTTCCAACTACTCGTTTTTTGAAAGCTTACTATTACGAATTTTTTATTCTTTTATTCTGATTTAGTCTATAGTTCTTTCATTCCGAAACAAACATTTTCGGATGTATTCGACTGAAACTATCTTAAATAAATTAAAGTCATATTCAAATTAATTTTTCATAACGTGACAATAAATACTTGCATGAGCAGTAAACACAAACACATTTATAATGTTAAAAAATATAATATATATTTGTACAAAAAGGTAAAATGTTTGATGATTACATAAGCTGGATCTTTCATTATATTAATACTCTTCGGCACGCACACAGGTAATTCACTCTAATATATCTATTACTTTTCAACTATCTATAATTATTATCCTTAAAGCAGTGTGACAAACTTTTCACAACTAATAGAAGTTTTTTTAATATATACTGTGAAATAGGTGCAAGGAAAGCGAAAAGCTCTATCACACTGCATTTACAAAGAATCGCATGAAACTGCTAGCTAAGGACAAAATAATGTAAGTTGTCATGAATTTAAACCCTAGAAATCATCTTGAATTCGAAGATGCATAATCTTCAATTCGATGATTGAAAATAAACAGCAGAAGCTTTTCATTTGAACGAACGTTTAATAATTAAACTTGTCTCCGGTCTTGGTGTACTTTTATAATGTCGCATTTTATCCGATTACAATTGGAAAAATTATCGAGCAAAATTTTTTTAAATTAAAAAGCGTAAGACCACCAATTTGATTTCAAAATAAAAATTGTCCTGCAGATTAATCGAAGCTTGTTTATCAAATGAACTCACGTAAAAACTAGTTGCAATTCAAGGAAAAATGGAATTTTCTGATTAAAATTACGCGATTTAAAAGGATTGTTCTACCTGAAAAACAAAACGCAGCCATGTCAATGTTTTGATTACGGTCTACAAGCAAATATCCGGAAAAAAATAGTTGGCTGGGACAAGAAGATACAAATTTATCAAATCTGCGCTCACAGTACAATAGGATATCGAAATGCATGACTATTTCAGTGAAAAATTATAAATTGAAAATTTAGAGTTCTTTTGTATTTGAATTCCGGTAGAAGCTCCTATTCAAATAGCATTTCAATGAAATTTCCACTGAAATTAATCAAACCCTTTTACGCGTGTCACTATTCAAATCGTAAAAAAAGACGTACAAATGAAAATGAAAAACAAGCCATCAACGAAAGAAAAAAAAACAGAAATCGATAGTATAGAAATGACGAGTCATAATTCCAAAACCGATACTGCCCAATCGTACCAATTACTCTACATGAAAAGTCAACAACCAGACCGGAACGTCGATCAAAGCTTGCCAAACTAAAGAGAGACTAGTATGGGCCTTGAGCATCGAGACTATTGGCGTTCTTATCGTAACCGGAGAAAGCGGCGTCAACGGCGGGCGTCTTGGAACCGAGGACGGAAGCTGCCTCCTCGTATGAGATCCTTGGCTTGAAGCCATCTTCGTCAGCCTCGTAGTGGACAATCTGCTTGCGGCCATCGGGTAGCAGTACGCTGTAGAAGCCCTGGGTCTGGGCGCCTTCGCGCGTCTCCTTGTGCGCGTAGTCATTGCCAAACTCATCGCTCACGCGGTATTCGAAGTCATACTTTGCTGGTTCCTGTTAAATTTGATAGCATTATAATTAGATTATACATGTATGCAAAATAAAAATTACTTATTCGCATTCGTTTTCTAATAGTACTTCAAACTGTAGAAGATTATGAAAGAATTGTTCAAACTTTTTGAAAACCGAATGTCACTAGTCTACAATCTTAGAGGACAAGTCGCATTATTTACTGCAGATATATGCAACACAAGAGTATTAACTATCGGTATTGCGATTCATTATTATCGGCAAACCATTACCAGAGTTTCAGAAAGTTCATTTTTTAAAAGATGTAGATTTTTCTTGCAAGTAATATTTCTAAAACACGATTAAATAAACAAACTCACCGTCGTTTGTTCTACACGAGCACCGGCACCAGCAGCAGATCCATAACGATATCCAGACTCAGCAGAGGGATAGCCTGCCGGTACAGCTTCGACTGGTGGCAGATAGTTATCGGCTGGCTGTTGGTAGCTCGATACTTCGTAGCTCTTCGCGCCAAGTACGGGCGCGGCTGAAGGATATCCATTTTGCGGGTATCCACCGCTCCTCACCGGTGACGATGTGGCCGAGGTTGCCAGACCAGAACTAACGATGCTCTTAGGTTGCTGAGGTTGGGGTTTGGTATAAGCTGGTCCATCGAGCTTAAAGGGTGCCACTGAGACTACTGAAATCCTTGGAACAGGAGTGGTAGGCGTCAACCTTTGAGTTGGGCTTTGTCTGCTCGGTGGTAGATAGTCGTTCTTGGGTGGCATTACGTTCGCAAGAGGTGGCAGGTACTTGTTTTCGGCCTGGACAATTGGTTGTCTGTTGGTCAATGGTGGCAAGTAGTTGTTGGATGGTATCGCTGCTGGTGCAGGTTTGCTGCTAGGTGGCAAGTAGTCATTAGCTGGAATGACTGATGTTGTCTGTGGTCGCGATGACAGTGGCGGCAGATAATCGTTGGAAGGTCTGATGATGGGGGATGACGGTAGAGGTGGTGGCAGATAGTTGTTGGATGGTAGTGATGGTGCTAGGCTCGAAATGGCACTGAGGGGCTTGTCCATTGCTGGAAGATAATTGGAAGAGGGAATGGGAGCCAATTGCTGCTGCTGATGTGGACGAGGTGGCAGGTATTGAGATGAAGGACTTGCTGGTGCAGCTGGGCGATTGTAGGTAGGCGGCAGGTACTGAGAGGAAGATGATGACGAAGGATTGCTTGGTTGGGGTTGGTAATGGTGATGTTGCTGTTGCTGCTGGTGTTGTTGATGTGGCTCATATTGTAAATGAGGTGGAAGATATTGTGAAGAGGTGGAGGAAGAACCTGGTGGTCTATATCCAGCCGGCTCGAGGCTGGCCAGCGCCACCGCTGACAGAGAAAGTAGGACGACGAATACCTATTAAGAAAGAAACCATATTAACATTTGGTAAAGTTTTGATATATTGCGTTTTTAGATGAATGTTGCTTTGTTCTCGTTATTCACTGTTACTTTCTTAGAAAAAAATTATTCTTTTATAATTATGCCGAATTTTCTTTTCATAGTTTTTAAAATTCATTGATTTTATATGGGTCAATATAAATATAACGCTGTATTATAGCGTTAAGTGTAGGCAAAATATATATCGACAATACAAACGCAAAATAGTCATTCTAAAATTGAATGAGCTCTTAACGTCAATTGAAGCACTGCTGCCACTTATCGCGTCATGCTGAATAAATATTATTTTAATATTTAAATTAATTCATTTCTAGGACTCTTGAACTATTTTGTAATTTATTGTAATGTATATACCGCCCGATCATTTAAATAATAAAATTGAAGCGATTGAACTTTCAGACAGTTTCAAAATTATGTCAAGTGTTGAAAGCAAAAGAAGTTTTAATTGTTAGCATTGAGAGATAAAATTTAATGTAAAGATCAATATATGTTAATCTTGTTAATGAAACGACAACGGTTATGAGTTGATTAATGAGCAAAAGAAAACTTCTTTAAACAAGTTTACAGAATTATCACAAATTAAATAACACTATAAACAAACTTTAATGATATCCAATGAAATTACGCCAAAAAATTATTGTTTATTCATTTAGTCAGTAAGAGTATTTAAACTTTAGTCACAATGGCACTGAAACCGAATGAACTATTTAATGCAAATATAAATTACTTTCTGTTTCATAGTTTTTTTTTTATGTTCTAAGGTTTATAAGTTACTATCAACATTTATACCGCCTAAAAATCACTGAAATCTAAAATCACCAAAGATTGATAACACTTTACAAAGCCAATTTCTTGGAACTACAATATTCACACTTTGTTTATTTAATGTAATGAACGGAATCTGAAGCTACATCAGGAATGAATCTTTTGAAAAATAATCCGCGTTTAATTCAACTCCGACAATAACAGAATAACAAATAATCACATTTACGAAAGACACTTGATAATATAATAAACAAAAGTGAAAGTTAATTGAAACAGTTTGCAAAACTAATGGGATAACTCGAGCTAGCACAGTATAAACAACTCCGACACCAGATCAGCGCGACTGTAGCGTCCAACGCGCTACTCTTCCCGAACAACGAAGTATAGTAGCAAGAGGCACAGCGAAGGAGGCGCGAGTGGCATGTACAGGCCACGTTCCTTACCTTCATGCTTGTTCCGCGAGTTCGGAAGTGGGTTTGATTTGGCTCCACCGAGGGCTCCCGCCTTTTATATACCTCCGGCTGCGTTCCTAGACCATCGCTCCGCTCCTTCAGAAAAAGTGAACGAGCTGTACGCGGGCGGCGCCTCCCCTACAATCCATACCACCACCACCGCTACCATCATCAAGAGCAGACGAGGCAGGAGCAGCAGCGCACCTCGTCATCGGCTAATAGATTTTTAGCGGCCATAGCTTATTCATCTTCCGCGAGTGTGTACTACGCGGCCAAGCCGGTGCCCCCATAAGTATAGGAAAGGTGATGAGCGCATCGTAAGAGCTCGAGTCTGGACTTTCGCAATCGGCGCGTAACATCGAGAGCAAGGCCGCGCGCACTCCGCGTGCGTAAGGCGACGTAACTAGGAGATCGGACAGTGGGATATTGTAGGATCTGTAGTGAAATGCTTGAAGGGGGCGATTTGTTTCCTTCGTTCTTTATTAATATATATATGAGGATAATGAGGGAGGGGAAAGGTCGACACTGACAGTCGCGAACTCCCTGAGATTGACTGATTGATGGCTTTAGTTCGATGAGGACGAATATGCGTTCTTTGATGGTCAGCTTCGGTTTTTTTTTCCCATAGGATTATTGTTCGTGTATATACGATGTCGGCGGTGAAGGGAAAGCGATTTTTGCCGAATTATATGGCTGATGCAATTCTTACTTAGTTTGGTGCAAAAGCCTTGTAGAATCTAAATTATATAGTTTAAGATAGATCGTGCGTGTGCTAAAAGCTATTGAACGCGACCCTGCGATAGATAATTTCATCGACTGTAACGCATCTAATGCGTTCACTGAGGTTATTGAGTATTCGAGAAATTTCTTATAAAATTTCATTATACACTGCACCGACACTAATTTCAGCTTATATAAACAAAGAACACTTTAAGAGTCTTTAATTTTCTAAAGGAAAGAGTTCTTTTATATATAACTGCAGAGCATAGGAATATTGAGCAATGTAATAGCACTTTCTACAAGGATAATATTATCACCAAATGAAAATATATACAACATTTGCAACTTATTGAAAATTTAAGTTAAATATTTAAATATTATAATACATCCGATCACTGTAAATTATTTTAAATATCTACCTAAATCAAATTTAATTGATCTTTCATGCATTATTAATACTGATGGTATCAGTTATCGTTAAAATACACGAAAATTCGTATTCGATTTTAATTAAACGAAAGATTTCATCCAATCCCTTCCATAACATTCGAATAAAACATTAAATTTTCAAGGAAGGGGGTATCGGTGGAATTTCAACGAGTCTTGAAAAATCAATATTTTTTAAACTTATGCGTGAAGTGTTATCAAGCAATGTATTCCCAAAAAACCTTTGAACAGGAAATCCTAACTATTAGGGGAACAGTATTTTAATGATTTTAAAAAATTTTTTAGTTGCGAATACATTGACTAGGCTGAAATTCTATACGTCAAGAGATGTTATGAAAAATATTTTTTAGCCCTCTACGATTTTATTAAGACTATATTGAAAGTTCACCGGTATCCCCCTTAAAACCGCATAAATGATTTGTCATAAATATTGTGATGAAAAATTGAAAATTCAGAAGTATTCAGATAGAACTTTAATAAGGTGAATTCAAATTGCGAATTCAAATATCTCAAGTAAATACATGATGATTGTCTATTCAAGGTAAATTAAAGCAAATGCAAGCTAAAAATGATACTCAGCAAGATCAATAGACATGGCGAAAAATCATCCATTACATTTTATATTCATATGATTTGTATGACAAAGTTATTACTATAGGTACACTGAAATATAAAATCGGCTTAGAAAAAAACACAATATTAAAATAAAATAAGAACTGTAACAAATTCATTTTCGAAGCATTTTGATCCATTTTTATACGAAAGGAAATGAATTTGAAATTTTTTGTATTTATCATTTTAAATTTAACCAGGCATTTTGATTTTCATTAGAATTAATTATACTTCTTTGGAGACGAAACATCTTGAAACACTTAATTTATGCGTTGATAAAAATCTGGAGAAAAACTTTCTTTAATGAATATAAACTGAAGATAATCAAACCAGATAGGTGGATTTACGGCACAAATTAAGTAAAATAGAGATTTTTTTATATCATTCAAAAAATTTCCCGTTGTCACAAAAATTGTTCCACTCCGTTGTTCCGTTAGCCGAAAATTAAATAAAATCGCTACACGAGCAGAAAACAATAACCTAAAAGCGAAATTTTCACTGGAAGCAAAAAAAAAAGACGATTCCTTTCGCCACTCGCCTGGATGTTTTTTAAAATATTTAATTGAATAAGTCTAGCGTCGATGACACTGACAGGTACGCAACGCGTTC
Organism: Megastigmus dorsalis; assembly: GCA_900490025.1. Lineage (NCBI taxonomy): Eukaryota > Metazoa > Arthropoda > Insecta > Hymenoptera > Megastigmidae > Megastigmus > Megastigmus dorsalis. The sequence continues at coordinate 8,307 of UELU01144694.1, forward strand.
GTCAATTGCTGAGCCTCAGTCGACAGCTCCGCCTTTTACTTTTTCAGTGCAACACACGCTCATTTTCCATGGGATTGGTTTGTTCCTCGTCGCGTCTGGATTTCCAAGTCTCTGAATATTGAGAGCCGAAAATGAAAATGACATTTATCCGATAGCGCGGGCCGCATTCACGAATAAATTATTGTTACGCTATTTACCTCTTCCATAATACATTTTACCGATTTGCAAAGCTGATAAGAATGTTACGGCTATATGTTAACGTTTATTCGAAAATAAATTCGGCATTCGGTTGGTTGGATATTACAGTTTATTAATTGCATTAAATCAACTTTAATATCAATATTTATTATGAATATCTTCAATTATAATATTTATTATATAATAATTTCACTATCAATAAAAATAGATTAAAATTTTCATAATAAACTGAATACTCTGACAATCATATCGACAAAATTTGGAACAAAATTTTTAATTTTTGCATACTTCACATAGGTAATAAATATTTCAGTTTCTAGTACAGTCCAATTTGCGGATAAAAGGTTTTAAAAAAATTTTAAATTGTCAGTTTGACCGAAAAATATTGTAATGTTTTTTATTTTTCAATATCTCTTTATAAATGTACAATAACTATGTAAAAAAATTCAACGAATACGTTTTTTCATTAAAATACTATACAAAATTTGAATTGATGATTTTTTCTGCTACCTTATTACCAATATTAAAAGAAAAAGTTAAGCAAGCTCAATGAGCGGTTTGAACAAAACGCATCCGGCAAAATCTGTTCTATCTCGTTATAGAATTTGGCCTCTTTAATCTGTACCCAGTATTTAAGAAATAATTTTGTTTACACACGACACTTGAGCCTACGATTTTTAAGATGAAAATGTCCTTAGAATAAATTAATTCAGATGAAGAAATTTCGAGTACACTACTACTCGTCGACGCTTAACTTACACCCAACATCTTAAATTCATGCATCTGACATAGTGCTGCAAGTCATTCGAGTGATAAGTTCATTCAAGTAATTCTTCACATAATCCAATTCCTCCTCTTACATGTCATCGCTTCTATTTTCAGCAATTGTGCAATATCATTTTGGAAAAATTTTACTTTCAGTTCAATTATGCTCGAGTGCATGTACATTGCAGAGACATCAAGTGTACTCGGTGTCCGAATTGTAAATGGCTCTGTGAAGTACACACTATGCTTCTGAATTTCAACAACATATCCTACTCTCCTACGGGCTACACAGTTTGTATCGGATACTCTAGTTTAAATTTCAGCTTAAATTTACATCGAGTCAGCATAATTACACATAATTTTATATAATGAGTTTAGAATATGGCCAGCAATGGGTAAACTCATCAGTATTCATAAAACAAATTTATTTATTATTCCCGTGCACATTAAAATAGATTGATCGATTTCATTGTCAATATAGAATTGCAGCACCAGTAAAAGACAGGTATAAATCAATGAATGCCCAAGTCAGATAAAATATTTAATTAATTAAATTGAGACTAATTCAAACGTTTATAAAATATAAAACTAATGAAAACATTTTTGAACTATTTAAATAGATGGGAAAATTAGTTATTTGTTGGAATTATTAAAATTAATTTGATTGTATCTTTTTTTAATAAATTAGTCGCTCACTGACCTTAGGTAGTGGTTTTTAAAAACTTTTACATCGAAAACGAGTTTGATTGTTAAATTATTTGGAGCAGAAAATATTGTGATAAATGAAAGTACGGTCAATGAAAATGAATATTATTTATTGGCTAATGATTCTTGGTACGCGTTATTTTACTTTCCAATGTAATTTATAGACGAGGAGTAAATTGTATGATTATTGCTAGTACATTTATTTACGATTATATCAACAAATTTATGCTTCGATAAATATGCCGGCTGCTCGTTTCACGTAAACATTATTCATGTTTTATCCAATGGATTAAATGTTTGAGACCTTTTTTTAGTAAACAGTGTTGGTTAGTCTGTTATTGTACAACATTGTTTTAAAATGCTAAAATCAAAAGCTAATACTTTTTATAATATTTTCACGACATGGAATCAAGAATTATTTGACCTTTTTGCTACTTGAAAATAAATTGAGAAAATTGTTAACGTTCTTAGCTAGCTAAGTCATTTTTTGTCATAATAAAAGAATACCCGAATATTATCTCCCGTCAATAATTGACACAGGGTCAGCATTCACATATCCCTTTTTTATGTCTATATGTTTTAGGTAAAGCAACGCGCGTCCAAAGTCGATCGATATGTACATACAGATTGTAGGCTTCACGGTTTAAGAAAAATGCACAAGTATAATGAATATAATAATTTTATTGTTCAATTAGATGGTTAATATATATACACAAATGAAAATAAGGTGCTAAAACGATTGCATATTTATCTAATTTCAATGCAACTTCATACTGATTTCATTGTTATGTAAGTGACATTAATTAATACTTGTATTTGTATTATATATATTATGTAATTGAACGGTACTGATTATTTTAACATCAATCAAGCCAGTGGTAGGTATAGATCTATTATAACATTTTTCAGTCGAATAATACGTATATTTTGAAACTATTCTACCCAAATATATTGTAGCGTCTAATAGAAATCAAGACACTGGCCCAATATACTTTCCAGCTCGTCATACAACTGGTTCAGGTCATTTACGCAAGCAAACCGATCGATTCAAAACATCGAGCCGTTAAAAAAACCCCCTAACTTAAAACAAAACGTTAAGAAGAAAAGGCCTTTCCTCATCGGCCAGTTCGCGTCTTTACGAGATTCTTCTGCCGCGGTTACGCCACGATATTATACGGAAAAAAAAAATGTATAACTTTCGGCTCGCGATTACGGCCGACGTAACATATCGGAATCCCGGCGAAAGAGCGCGATCCCACATTTCAAAGAGCGCAACTCGAAAAGCAGCGTCAAGCCGAAAAAAAAGGAGGAGGATTAGACACACGCACACACACTTGTGCATAACATAACCTCATACGATCTAATCCCGTATCACGCACACACACACACACACATGTAATATTACACACGCGGCACTGGCATAGAGACTAGAATCGTACGCAACGATGGCCGCGGCGATACGCATCGAGGAAAAGCAGCAGCAGCAGCCGAAGCAGCGGCTTCATCGTATATATATAGAGACAGCGGGGTTATCGCGAATCTCTCGCAGATTTACGCGTGCGGTTCAATTAATTTCCCCGGGCGAACTCGCGCTATACCTATATACGCATATACGCTCTGCCCTGCGAGCGCGCGCGCGCGACATTAATAAATCGCCGCCGGTACCCACACACAGGCGCAAATACATGGACACATATAGGGACAAAACGAAAACCATACGCGCACCGCTGACCCATATCGGTAACGCTCGTCGCCCCATCGCACACACATACACGCGCAGATTATCGCGCATATCCTTGATTCTCGAATTTCACCTCAAGGCCTTTCACCGAAACGTCGTGAATCCTTAAACTCCCGCGAGCTCGAACTCTCGGACCGATTTTCTAATGGCTCGCGGTAATGAATAGCTATTGTCACAATAACGTATGATCTCGCTCTTATATTATTCCAGATTTTTGGGTTTCGTCATGTGTATAGTGTATATATATATATATATATGATGTCCGAATGCTGATTACGTTGCATGAGTAATCTATCGGACGAGGAAGAGAATATTCACGGTATGTGATAAATGAAAAGGAATTTACCTTTGGAATTGGATAAC
>UELU01144695.1:0-21296 GCA_900490025.1 Megastigmus dorsalis
GGCATAAAAACGCGCTTATACAGTGCAACACAACCCTCATCTTTACAATTACGTGCAGAATAAGAAGTGCAGCCGGCCACATAATAAAAACCATGTATCGAGTACAAAAGTTCATTCATCAGGTATCGCAATATTTTCACACAGATCGAACGTGTGTATATGAAAGGACGAGAGAGGCAAAACAATTTATATGGATACGCGCGATAGAGAAGAAAACGAAGCAGGACGAGGCCGGAATACAGGTGTGTTTCAGTCGCAAACAAAAAAGAAAAGGCTTCATCGAATTCGGTTGCCAGAAGCAGCGGTTCGCGATTCGCGAACGAGAGTCAGAGGAGTAGAGTAAAGAGAGAGAGAGGAAGAGAGAGAGAGAGAGCATGCACACACTGCACGAGTCCGTGAATGAATCCATATTGCACGCAGGCGGCGCGTGAGCGCTCGGCAATCGTCGCTTATAGAAGAGGCCCCTTTATTTTTCCGTGGCCGCAGCTATTGCTGCGCTTCTCTCTCTCTCTCTCTCTCTCTCTCTCTCTCTCTCTCCTTTTTTTTTACTCGCACATCGATGATGTGTACACACGCGCGTGCGCCGTGCGCGAAAACGTGCAACAGGTTCTTTGCACTCGTATAGTGGGTAGCCCGACGCGGTGCGCAACATTCTCTCTCTCTCTCTCTCTCTCTCTCTCTCTCTCGTGCTCCATTTTATTTTCCCCTATCCTGTGTGGGTGACTGTCCTCCCCCTTTGTTTTCATTTTTTTTTTATTCCTGCTGCGCATGGTAAACAAATTTTTGCATCGGGAATAAAGCCAGCGCGAGATATTTCCGCCAGAGAAACACGTGTTATCGACGCTTGCGCGCTTTCTACACGCCTATATAGATTTGCGTGCAAGTGATTTGGTATGATTATTATTATTACGCTTATGTTGAGAGATGAGTCGAGGTCTAACTTTCTGTCGGTACGTGTATAGGTAATAATAATTATTATCATTTTTGCTTTAAGTACTGCGGCTTAAGTGATATATTTTAATTATAGAGCTTTATTATTCTGAGAGTTAGAAAGAAAAATTAATAACTTCATTAAAAATTTAATGATAAATAAAACAAAAAACTGGAAAATTTCATCTTATTCAAGATGCTTCTCATGTCAAATATCATTTAAAACAAGAATGACTAAGGAAAATTTGCTGCAAGTCGCAGTTATAACTTTCATCTGTATCTACTGAAATCTGTTTTCACTGATTTTCTTCGTGCAAGTGAAAACAGACGAGTTTAATTTCATACTTGTTGCTCTTACACTTGTTGTGTTCAGTATTGGTGATGGATGATGTACGTAAAACAAGTGCCAAAAGTTCGTGATAGATCATACATGTACATTCTTAATAGTAAATTACGCTACTAGGGAGGCAAAAACTTGTGACAATTCAGAACTCGTGTAAATTGACACCCGATCCGAAGACGCGGGTGACAAACTCATGGTCTGGCCTGATCAATTTTCCTCCCCAGTAGCGTATACTATTTTTTTTTGTCTAGAGAGGACGATAATACAACATTCTCGAACAGGCGCTGGGAGATTGGTACGGTCACTAATTTTTGCACTTAGGTTTACCACTTTTGGCACAATTCTTAAGCTATATCCTGATCATTTTTTTTTAAATAAAGTACGAGAATCAAAATTATGTCATAATCCGATACTCAAAGCGTGGCTAAAGGTCCGATTCGCTAATTTTCTTCCTAGAGTACTGCAATTAAGTGCATTTCATCATATAACTATAATATATAAATAGTAAAAAGGAAATGTAAATAAATTTTCCTATTTCAATCTTTATCCCAAAATGTAAGTATACTTCATTCGAGCCTGAACCAAAAGCTGAGATAATATTACACTTCAACTGTCCATCAGATCCGCGCGTAGCGAAACCAGCCGAAACCGCCGAAATCCAGAATCGCCCACTGCCACCCATATCCTCCCCCCGTCTCCAGCGAAATCGATCGAATTCAAATACACGATGAAATATTGAATTTTCGTCCACTTTTAGACTACGGGTCGCCGGGTACAGGATACGAAGGGTGTATACACTTCGGTTCTCAGCCGATCGATCTGTAACCACTGAGCAGCAGCAATTGCGCTAGCCGCGATGCACTGTATATGTATATACATACACACACACGCATATAAATGCACACGCGCTACTTGTTGTGCTTCCGCGAGCGCGAAAAAGCTGCGTTTGAACTTTAATTAATGCCTATATCCCGAGCCATTCGGCTTAATTTACTACGCCAAGCGTGACTCTAGCGTGTGGAACTTTCTGATGGATAATATACATGTACATGAAAATATCTTAATTAGCGCAGGATCGAGGTACAAAAGAAAGATTGTAGAGGAAAACATTTCAGGATGCATTTTAGTAACTTATGCATCATTGCAAACGATGAAAATTCAATCAATAATTTGGTAATTAAATATTTCTGGAATGAATTGAGGTAAAACTACTAATTCCATACAGCTTTCCGTATTTGGTCCTGCATTTGCATTTTACTAGAATATCGGATTGCCTGATGTGAAACAAGATAACAAGAGATATACACAAATGGAGAAAGAGATCGCGAAAACAATCTTTGACGTGTAAGGAAGGGATGAACGGGAGAGATTATGCGATGCAAGGGAGAAAGCGAGGAGAGGAGAGAGAGAGAGAGAGAGGTTATTGATCAATGCATATATAGTCGTAGACGACGCCGCGCGCGCGACTAGTTCGACCAGACTACACCCCCGAAAAGCCCGGATGGCGCGCGCGCAAGCTAACTCAGGTCTGCGTCTTTTCCCTCCGTCTCTGCTTTCCTCTCTCTTTCTCCCTATATAGCTTCGGTATAGATCAGGATTTCTATGACTAGACATAGATTCGAGCCAGTGGAGAGAAAGAGAGAGAAGAGAGAGTTGAAAAAGGAAGAGAAATAGAGGGAGACAGACCCATCTATATAAGAGCTGTGTATGCAAGAGAGGGAGAGAGAAGGAGAGAGGCATGCACACCGAAAGAGACGTGCGTTTAGGTCCGGGGCCGAAGAGAACAAAAGCTGCCGGCGGCGGCGGCGGCGGCACCAACCAGAAGAAGAAGAAGAAGAAGAAGAGAAAGAGAGGACCGAAACGAAGCCCTCGAGATTCCTTTCGATTTCTACGCTCCTTTTTCCGTGGCTTTCGAGTGCAGCAGCAGCAGCAGCAGCATCTCTCGAGAACCCAATCTCTCCGCATGTGTTTGGTCCACACGCACACCAAGAGAGGCCTGAGAGTGTGTTCGCGAGACAGACAGCGCAGAAAAGAAGAGCGAGAGAAGAGGGAGAAAGAGAGCAAAAGGGAAAGGAGAGAGTGAGTTCGTTCGCATCGCGGCGAAGGATGGCGACGACCACGACGACCACGGCGACGACGACGACGACGGCGACGAAGCTCTCTGCCGAAACAGAGGGAGAGAGAGAGAGAAAGATAACCGCGGACGAGGAGAAGGAAAGAACGGTTATTTGCGGAGAGAGGAGGCGGTGGCGGCGGCGGCGGCGGCGGCGGCGACGGCGGCTGCGGTGGCACAAAAATAAATCGAGGCAGCCTCTTTCTCTCTTTCTCTCTGCCGTGCAGGGCCGAAAGACGACAAAGAAGAAGAAGACGAAGAAGAAGATGAAGAAGAAGAAGAAGAAGAAGAAGAAGAAGAAGAAGAAGAGTCGAGCCCAAGGAATGAACAAGGCCGATCGTTCGCTCTCTCGACTGCCTCAGCTCTCTCCGACAAGGCCAGGAATACAAGAGACGGCGAATCCCACGCCGAGAGACGCGCGAGACGTTTCTTCTCTCTGTACCCCCTCCCCCCCCCTCCCTCTCTCCCTTTCTCTCTCTAACTTGCGGTGAATCATGGTTTCATTCGCCAGTTCGACACCTCCGGAGTATGCGACTTTCTCTTTCTCTCAAGGGACACTTGTTTTTCGCTTTGATTCCCCCTCGCCAACCTCTCTTTCTCTCTCTCTCACACTCTTGTGCCCTTGCAAGTTGCAACAACTACAGCTATAGAGTCGCGGTGAAAACTGCAGTGCTTGAAAACTAAAGCAGCTATCAAGTACGGTGCAATATGGATGTTTGTATGAACGTCGGTGGAGGCTTGTTCCGAGGAGAGATTTGCTAAAAACACGTTGCACGCACATAAAGTACTATTGCTCGACGCTAGGTGTCGTCTGCGCTAATGTCGCAAACATGCAAGAGGCGAGATCGATGCGATTGATCACCACTGAAATGGATATTTGACGCAAATTTGAAAAGAAAGAGGTGGTAAGGCAGGAACGACCACGGATCTGATTCAGTATCGACATTCTCTCGAGTAACTTTCAAGAATAGCGAAGATCGATCCAAGATCATGCATCGATCCCATGCTCGTTGGCAATTCCACTGACTTATTTAAATTACAATAACGGGTTAGGTTGCAAAGTATAACGAAAAATCAATAAATTACATCGAAGGATTTTGAAAAAGAGGTTTGGACGAAAGAAAACGAGGGGTCCAAAGCAAAGGCACAAGCGTCCCTGGGCCCACTGACTCCTATATATATATATATAACGCAAGTCCGGCGACAATATCGTCTGGTCGAGCGTGCAGCAGCAGCAGATCAGAGCAGAACAGAGCCGAGCAGAGAGCAGCAGCGACGGAGCACCCGCGGCCCTCGTGACGCTCTCGCAAACGCACGGGAGAAGAGGAGGAAACGAGATGGTAGAACGGCCAAGAGAGCGAGAGAGCCCGCAGAGCGAACCTGTGACACGGACGAGGAGAGAGAAACACCCAGAGAACGAGAGAGAGAGAGAGAGAGAAGGAAGAACGAAAAAAGAGAGAAAAAGACAAGTCGAAGGGGAGAGCATGAGGGAGAGGATGAAGAAGAGTAAGAGAGAGAAAGAGAGGGGACAAAGCGAGATAGAAAATTAGTGAGAGGGAGAGAGAGGACGATGTGCTTACACACACACACACACACACTAACACTAACACAGCAGAGGTTGGCTCGTTCGCTCGCAGAAACCTGTTCCCCTTATTCTCTCTCTCGCTCTCTACCTCTCTCCCTCTCTTTCTCTCTCACTTTCCGTCTCTCTACCTCTCTCTCTCTCTCTCTCTCTCTCTCTCTCTATCGCTCTCTCGCTGTTAAATGCACCGCATTCGCAAACTTTTCTACTTTCCTGGTGATTATGCTTAATAATGGAGACCCCGAGATATGGTCTCTCTCTCTCTTCTCTCTAAATTTTTCTTTTCGGTGGATGAGCACAATATGTAATGCGCGCGTAATGATCGCAAGCGCAACGGCCTGCATAGTTATATATATATATATGCGCTCGTACTTATGCCTCGTTTCGTGGAGTATTTGCGACAGACAGAGAGAGAGAGAGAGAGAGAGAGAGAGAGAGAGTGTGGACGCCGGATTACCAGCTCTCCTTTGACAATGAGAAAACCGACGTTTTTTGGTATAATTGCGTGTACGTGAATGCGCGATTGTTCGGCTGGCGGTTTGTTACTTTATGCACTGATACATGGTTGAGACAGGAATCAATGGCAGATGAGACCAAGTTAAAGCTTGTTTTATTTTTTTATGTTTCAGCCTTTCTCAACTGGAACAGATGATGATTTAGGGAATTTTATGATAATTTGTCAAGATGATATGATTTTCGTTTGTATAGTCGAGCAGTATAAACAAAATTGAATAAGAAAGGTGTACAAACCAAATTGAATAAATGATCCAATTGGATAATATGAAGGATTCTAATTTCAATGTATTTTCGCACCCTAATAGCATCATCTGACAGTGGTCACGAAACCAGTTTATGTACAGCTATCCCAGTAGCTATGTAAATGCTCTTGAACTAATCGATAATTTATTTTGGTAGGAGCTTGATGAAATAATAATGCATTTGAAGAAATATTTATTACAAATGTGTAAAAATAATGAATATCTAGGTATAACGATGTAATTATCTACCGATTGATATTGTAGAAGTATTAAATATGTTTCAACTATCCCTGCCTGACGACCTTCGTTTATAAATGACTGTTCAAATATTTAGAGCAGAATATAAAACACGTGGAGTTCTCTCAATGTATAAATAAGCAAGGCATGAACACTTGATACGTTTCATGCGCTCCATTTCAATGGAACGTGAAATAAAACTGGTATGTTGCAAGATAATGTGAAATCCATATGCTTCAATTTTAATGAATTATACGAAACAGCATGTGTGCATATTAAGAATTCCCTATGAATAATATTATCCATATTTTTGTAGAACAGAATATTCAAGTTCTATACGCGAAGTTTTACGTATATTCCATGAAAATTTTCAAAGAAAGAGAAACAAAAACGTTGAAACTTATTGTGTCGGGTGTTGAGACAGTGAAAATTAAAGACCTGTTGAATGAACAAACTTTTTTTCTTCTAACTTTCAAATGTACGACGCAAAACTTTTTTAATTTAAACTTTTTCGATGGCCGCCGACGTTTGAAATTTAAACTATTCCCTGACATTATCGACGCGCTCCGCGATATAACAGAAAGATTTAATATACAAGAATTATATATTAAAATTAAAATTTTCTGTATCCTATTAAACTGTAACGTAGCATACTCGTATAACAACTATTTAAAAAGTATAGGAATCTCTGTCATTTTGAAATAAACTTATACAATCAATATCGATTTTCTTAGGGTTTCGAGTTGTTGAGTTTCATCATAGTAAAATTGCCATGTGCATGAAATAATTTCACGAATCAGAGAAAAATCAGAGTAAATGAGAGAAACAGGAGGTTCATATAGTGCATAATTTAATTCATAGGTGGTTCGAGTAAAAATAGGAAGGCATTACTGCCAGGTAAATTTCCAGTGATCGCGTATACCCAATCCAGGTTTTCCCTTAATCGAACTGATCGATTCGCCTGAAACTTTAAAAAATGATAAAAAAATCATAAATGCAGTAGAAATATCGTAAGGAAAACTAAGTAAATTTAATGTCTTAGTGTAAAATGTTAAATTAAGCAACCAGAAATTGCGCTACCTTGTGTATAAAACTGTAATTAACAAAAAGTCTAATACTTTACACTATGACATTAAATTTGCTTCGTTTTCCGGAATTTTCTGCGTGATCCCCAGTGTATCTATGAATTTTCGACTATTTCCTAAAGTTTCAACTGAATCAGTCAATTCGTTCAGGTGAAAACCTGGTTTGGGTATCAGTGATCAGTGGGGCTCTACCTGTTGGTATCCATCGTCTCCGTAACTGCAGCAACATAATATGTATACGGATCTCCTCGCAGAAGCACATAATAATGTCGTGACTCACGTTTTCGATTTACATCCTCGCTGTATTGGAATGATAATGTTCGGTTTGATGACGTAATGTACATTATGAACACACAATTCATGAAAGTAGATTAAACGTGGATTGCTCGATATTTTCAGTCGCATTTAATTCTATTGTGAATTAGAAAATAGAAATAAATGGCTCTTATCGTTAGGTTCACAGTTTTATTACAGCATAATTTAATCTAGAACAAACAACAACTTTTTATTATTTATTTGATCAAAACCTTTTGTATTTGACAAGTAAATCAATAAAAATTTAAATAATGTAATATACAGTTTACAGCACTATATATAATAATTTGGTACGCAAACATGTAAAAATATATTAAATAAAATCAACTACATAATCTCATAGTCGTAGGCAATGAAGTTGTAGATTAAATTTTTGCTCCTATTAAGTTTGTAGGTGATAATAAATGAATCGTAAAGAATGCCGTAATTTTAAGTGCAAACAACAGCAAACATTAACATTCTTTTAATTTCTTAGACCGACAATGGACAGTAACGCGATAGTAACATTTTTAATAGAACTGTAACAACGTAACTAAAAATCTATAACAAATGTTACACTGACTGCTATTATCATTAGTGGAGTAGAATGTACGATGGCGATTTGCAAAAATTTATTTTAATTGTTTAAAAAAATTTCCAAGCTTACGGAAACGAAATTTCCACGTACAAGATAAATCCGTATTCGTCCACGTCTACTCGAGTCTCTACTTTACCAATCTAACCAACAATCTTTACTTTACATTCTCAGTTCACATTATTGAACCAGTACGTTTTCCAAGTACCTACGAGTCAACCGTGATACAGTGAAATTACAATGAACTCCCAATAATTGTAAGCACGGTCTTGAGGATGGCTGCGAACTACGCGCGATTCTTTTTCTATTTCTCTAGTCGTTTTCGCGTTCTGCCGATCGGCATAATGCACTTCGGGGCCGTTTCTCTATCTCTCCATCTCTCTCCACCTCTCTCTCTCTCTCTCTCTCTCTCTCTCTCTCTCACTTCTTTGCGCTCTGTTCACTGCGCTGAACTCGCCGTTTTGATGTTTCTGCACAAGAGCGCGCGAGAGAGAGAGAGAGAGAGAGAAAGAGAGAGATGGAGAGTGAATCGCGCGTTTGCGTTCAGCCATTGTCGTGGGAGGCTGAAATCCAAACGTCGACGCATTATGTCGAGCTTTGTGAATGGAAAAGGGGGGCAAAAAGGGAGAGAGAGAGCGAAAAAAAAGTATATAGCGCGTCGCGTCTAGCCCATTTCCGTCCTACAAGAGTTCGCGAGAGCAAAAGTACTCTCTCATATGTATTGATATACGTATATGCATGTACGTATTATGGTGTAGGCGCGGGATGCATGAACGCCGGCGCACTTTCTTTTCTTCGATTCATAATTCTCTCTCTCTCTCTCTCTCTCTCGCCATCTCTCGACTGGCAATGGTATTTGGCCAAGATGCTACGTGCACCATCGTAAAAAGAGAGAGGATGCATTTTGATTGTATGCGATTTGGCGAAACTCGACGCGGAAAGTTGGATTGACTGAAAAAATTCGGCTTTTCGATAAATATTTATGAAATGATTAGAAAGCAATGAGCTGCATATATTCAATGAATGTTTCTATTATTAATTTTTTACAATAAAATTTTTCACATGAAATATCTGAAAACATGCATAATATTAATACGAATATAATATAAGATTATACGAAGATAAACTTTTTAAAATTTATGAATCATAAAAGCTTGTGGCATACATTTTGTCTATGAAATAAAAGTTAAAATATTATTAATAAACACAATCCACTTTAGTATGTGAATCAAATTTTAAAATTCTGAAAAACTTTTCTCTATCCATAAAATATTATATACTACACTAATTTTTCAGTCAGTCAAAATTTTCTACACTTACACGAAATCTATTAGCGACAGTACAAATATTTCAAAAACCAAGTAAAAACGAAACGTCAGTCAAATTTGAGGTGGTTTCAGCGCATATGGCCGAATATTGTGGGTGTTTCAGGAGACCCAAAATATTTTAATTTATTTATGACATACAAAAAACTTCAAAAACTTTTTAAGATGTTATTAACTTAAATATTAAATAATTATAAATTAAAATAAAATATTATAAGGATACAGATTATTATATAAACTTTATATACAAAATAAAACATGTAATAGATGTGTTTAGACTTATTTGATATATATTATTCAATAACTTTTTAAGACTATCGTTTACGAATATGTGTCTGTAGATTTTTGAAAGAATTTATACTTTTGTAAGTGAAAAATTTAAATAATGCATTTCTTCGGGTGGGAAGAATAAGTTGCTACCAACTCGAAGAAGCACGGGAAAATGTGTTCTATCTTAAGTTTAAAAAGATCTGAGCCATATAAAGAGTCACTTATTAAATCACAAGGCAGATCATAAACAGATTTTTTTAAAGTTTGCAGCGTATTTCGAAAGTCGATGAAAAAACGGTGCAAGCGATTGGCATCTTCTTAGACATTCGGTTAAGTTGGTACCGTTTTATGCGCTTCTCTAAGTTGGTCCCTTCTCACGTGCGCCGCTGAATTACACCGATTTAAAAAGGGCTATCTTCATAAGAATCCATACTAAATTTTTTACCCACCCCCCAACTTTTGCACACGTGTAGACGTATGATAGCTATCATTATGAATTTTTTCAACGAATTCTATATTTTTATAATAAGTCGCTAAAGCTACCTTAAGCTATGTCAGTTTATGTCGTATTAAGATTCCGTGTTCTTTTTAAATTAATATTGCATCTTCAATATTAGAAATCAGAATAATGTAAACTTTTTCATGGTAATTATTAAAAAATGCGTTTTCTTATAAACCCTATCATTAATTTATGTAATATTAATTTTAACTTCTAACTATGTAAAAATTGTTTCCCCAATGAAAAGGAAAGCAGTGATTGTAATCAGAAATCAACCTGCCGCACAACTAAAAAGTTTTCATATGACATCGAAACCAATGGCCATAGATTTAATTAAAGCTGAAAACTACAATACTAACAAACAATGTGACATAAACTACGACAGCAACCAATTTGTAAAAAAAATACCAGGAAATATTTGTTTTAAACGAATTGAAACTATCATCACTAAACTTAACTTTGTGTAAACTTCGTGCTCCCATTTGGTGTAACGAACACATTCAATAGCTATGATAATTTTTATTTTTATGGAATTTTATTTTATAATGGAGAGCTCATATTTACGCGGTTAGTTATAATGTCATAAGTATATCAACTCATGATAATGAGATCATTCTTCTTTCTTATTTCTTGGCTGTGTGTCCCCTGGAGGGATGTGCCACAATTGATATGTAGGGCCTAGAGGGACTTTTTTGTTAATTTTTGTGCCCAATGGGACTTTTGAACTTTTTTTTTGTGCCCATCAGTGGGACTTTGTTTGATAGCGCAATCATGGATTCTTTTCCCGTTCCCGAAAAAAATTTTTCGGATGACGGGATTCGGAATCCATGACCACTATTGCGCAGCCTTGTATTGGCAGGCAAGCGCCTTACCCACCAAGACAACGACTACACCCTTATGATAATTACGTAGAGTCGGCCAAATACTTGATAGACTACAACAAAACTATATATAAACTGCAGGATTCAATCACACTAACTTTAGAGATGTGTCTTTGCAAAATCGAGTTACTCTTGCGAATAATTCAAATGAATGTCTATATAGACTTCATAAACGACTATTTTTCATCATTCGTAATATGAATGAACATGCATTATATTTGATTTTGTTTTTAAATATGACCAACTCATGTTTAGTAAGATACATAACGAGACTTCTGAATTTTACAATGATTCATTAAATGAAATAATGATATCGTTTATTTTCTTTGTGTATGTTTTGATATCTGCAAGTCAGTTATTTCTAATCGAATACTTTTACTACTTTGCCAAGCGAAAATGTAAAATAATTGCCATACCCCTACTTAGCTCATAAAAATAAAAATATAATTGAAAAATTGATACGCACAGATGTTTAAACAAAATTGTTAACACAGAATAGTAACCACACGTTGACTTAAATAACCCTAACGACTCTAACGATATAATAATTAAATATTTAAAAAAAAAAATCAGAATTTCAACACAAAAACAAAAACGAATGCACGGCAAATCCAAGTGTATTAAATTCTTGGATATGCATAATGACATAAATAAGATAATCAGCTTCTATACTATAATTTATAAATAAAATATTTGTACATATTAAATCAAACTGTACAAAGTATTACACGTAAATACAATTAAAATTTCATAAAAAAATTCTCATTGTAACTTTCTGTTTCTCTTATACTTTTTTTCACGCATTCATTTCTTTCCCTATCCCACTTCCTTTAAACTGCCCTTCTATCGCACTTCCTCTCACTTCCGTTTCTTGAAGCTCCTGTTGTTTCGCGCAGTTCTTGCTCTTTCTCTCCCCCCCCCTCCACCTCTCTCTCTCTCTCTCCTCTTTCCTTCCCTCTTGTGCTAAGCTTGTCTATGTTTGATTGCTGATTAGACGGGCGTTTTGTGCCTGTGGTGCGAAACGGAGCTCCGTCTGGTTTGCTTTTCGATTGTCCTGCGGTTCCTTTTTTTTTTCTTTTCGTCAACGCAGACGCCTGGCTGATGGTGCGAAAATAAATAGCAGAGAATGGCTCGTGCGAAACCGAGAGAATACGCGATCTTTCTTTGAATTCTATAAATTACGTGCTTTTGATATTTTGCTTTCCTTTTTTCATTTTTATTTTGTAAACAACTAAAGTGAGGTACAGTGGGGCTATTGAATTCAAGCAGATTATATCACGAATAGCATGTGGTAAATATGATATGGCAGGATATTTATAAAAATTTTTAATATATATTATTCATATGATTTTTTAGTAGTTCATTTAAATATTGTTCATTGACGATGCATATACATTCAAGGATATAAAGACTGTTTGATAAACATTATTTTAGTAAGTTGTGCTGTCAAAATAAACTATTAGACAGCATTAAAAATTCATCAATTGATAAATACGAAAGAAATATCTTTTGAACGCATCTTCATAACATTCTCAAATAATATTCAAATAAATCATCGTAAATTTATCATCAAATAAAAATGAAGAGATTTTTCTTAAAGAATATGCTTTGCTTTGTAGATTGTTTGAACAAAAAATATTCTTTTAATAGTAAATTAACATGTATATAATAAGTCCAAATTTGAAATGTAAATATTCTTTGTGCATAAAAAATAACTTCTATACCTCAATCTTCAAATCAATGAAGAGTATATAAACTATTCATTACATTCTATTCTGAATAAATATGACTGTACAAGCAGTAATATTTCGATATCGCAGCAGTAATATTTCGATATCACTCAGATATTTGATTACTAATGTAATTTATATGACTGATAACGAAATTGCACCTAGTTATCAGATGCATATCATACATGTAGAAAGGTCACATACTATAATCTATGTTCTACTGAATAATCTGAATTATTCCAATTATTAATAATTTATTTATAAAGAAATATTAACGAATGAACGCTCTATCTATATTGCACATTCTTTATGTAGAAATATTCTTATTTAAAATTATTAATTAAGTTTATAAAAATTTGTGTAGTAATTAACGAAGCAATATAAAAAACATGGAGAGATGCTTTTTCTGCACATTATATCCGCTTAAACTCGATTAACATGTATTGCGAATGGATGATTGATAAACCGAAGTACGTCAGTCATAAATTACAATATTTCTTAAAAAACTCGAGCCAAAAGATACCAGCAACAAATAGTTTTTTATAAATAACCTTCTATAGCTGCATTAATATTTTATTTTGCAGCAGGTATAATGAAATTATTTATCGATTGTCATACTAAAGCAGAATTTTTATTAATAAAACGTAAATTTTTCTCGGTAACATATAGTCAAATGTATTTGTAACAGCTTCAGATGTCAGTACAGATAACGGCACTTTAAAAGAAATACTCACTATAAAGAACTAAAGATAATATTTAACTCTGCATTGAATGAATAATTTTTTCGTAATTTCATAATTGTATAATTTTTTAAATCCGATTTCAATAAAGTTCGCCTAAATTGACTTAATTTTATTATTCGAATCCATTACATTAAAAAATCTAATTACCGTATGCCTAAAAATTCTCATTGAACGCTTCCTTTCGGGTGACAAGTTATTAACACATTTCGACGCTGGCTTGCGAAAAAAGAGAGGCGAGTAGTCTCACTCGTGAGAGCGCATTTCTTTGATCTCGTGACGGGTGGCACTTGTTTAAATCAATTCTCGGAAAGCGATGAAACTCTGCACATATGCACACAGATATGCACGTATACATGTATATACAGGATAGCTTTCGTTGATGGTACTATCGTAACGTATAATCTGCCGAGCGTTGGCCACGGGTTTGACGAACCGTGCAATATTGCCTTTTCAGTCGGACTCCCGCATATATATGCACGCACACACACACACACGGCTTAGACAAATACGCGCAATAATTCCGTTTTTTTGACAATGAACTCGCTCGCTCGCTCGCTCACTGTCTATCCCCTCAAAACAAAGTAACGTATATTTTAAGGCACGGCTTATACACCACTTGCACGACGTTCTTTTCTGTTTGCGGTATGGATGTGCAGACTGCATGCATGCGAGAAATGATACGGTCAAGTTTAACTTTTATAGTTAGGATAACCAATCGATTCATGATAAAGTTAAGCTTATATATATTTTGATGCCGGATAAGATTCGGCTAAATATTCAAGATTTTGCAACAAACATTTTTTCTTAATGAGAGGTTTGATTCTTTTTATTTATACTGTTTATAGTCGCATTCAGTTCCATAACATTAAAAAAAGTATTTTAAAGCCTTTTACGTACAAATTTCTTTCTCCATAAATTCGTATTAAGCTGTATTTTGTTTTATTACTATATAGAAGCCTAGTGCGCAGTAAGAAATAACAAAATATGCCCAAAAGTGCAGTGAAACTTATCTTATAATAATAAGTTTAATAAAACCCCTTTGATTTGAATTCTGCACACCGTTCATGGAATTGGAATAATACAATCGTAAATGTCTTTTGAAAAGGTGACGCAATATGACAATTGCTTCATAGAGATAGAAAAATATTTGAATACGATTATTTTGTAATATGAAATGATTATATTAGCTTAAAAACGCATTAAAAATTATGAATTCTTCTCCTCAAATGAATATCGCTAGAGAGAGAACGAAAGAGAGAGAAAAAAGGGAAAGAATAAAAAAAAAAGGATCCAAATGTGCACGAGACGATTTCGCCTCTCCCCATTTTCGCCCCTTGCCCCTTTTGCGCCTAAACTCGTTTAGAGGCGTTGGACACTTTTGCTTGCATAAATTACAGAAATTAATATTTTATGCATGGTACACTAAAAATTCTACTTTAGAGCGCACGACAAATTTGAATTATCGGTTTCGTTTCATTTTTCTAAGGAGGGCGTCACTCCAACATAAAAATCTTTGAATTCAGTCTCTTCTTCACATCATGTCCGGTTTGAGCTCTGCTTCTTTCTTCATTACAAAAAATTAATATATAAATTATTGTTCTCATCAACTTTGTTTATATTCTATTAATTTATGTTATTATTTATTTTTTAGAATATCTATTATATAACAATAGAATTATTAAGTTTTTAGACACAATTATGACAACAAATATTTATAAACGAATAACGTTTAGAAAGTTCATAATTTTAAGATCTTTTATAAATGTTACGATGAAATTAAGATTTAAATAAACCAAGCTATTGACAATTAATAACAATTCATTTTAAGGAGATGAGCAACAACAGGAATAGCCAGAAAGATTCCTTACCGGTTTTTTGCCTTGAAATATATAAAGATACAGACTTATTTATGGAAAAAAACTCTCTGTCACCACCTCGATAATGATGTAAGCGTTAAGTGGTTCTAGTTTCATTAAATTCCATCCACAATTCACAGAGATTTTTAGTTGGGTTGGATGAAATTTCATGAAACTGAAACCACGTAATATTTTACCGACGTGGTGACAAGAGTTTTTTCCAAAAATAAGCTTCCAGCTTTATATATTGCGATAAATGCAAAACCGGTAGGGCAGGAATGCTTCGGGTCATAGCACATCCTCTTAATTACAAACGATGTGAATAGTGCTAGTAACAACAAAATAGTTCTTTAAATAAATACAATATTCCATGAATTTAATATGTATTTGGTTATTAAACCAGATATTAATCTGACAAAGAATGACAAAATTTTATGAATGTGTATTTTAAAGTCTTTTTATATAGAGTGGATGTACGATTATGGAATCTGCCCCCGATTAAGAAGTCTTAATATGAAAATGAATAATGAAAAAATTACACGAATGAACATGCATATGAACCCGATAACCCACGTAAAAATAATTGGTATAGCTAAATAATATTGCAAAGACTGTCACCAATGTATAAGTTATTTATGGGAAATATTAATACCGCAGTATGTTTGATATATGGATATATGGGAAAAATATGTCTACAGAGGTGGAGTAATACATATACAATGTATTGGAAAAGTGTGACCACTGTCTTACGTTTATTTTAAAAAAAGTAGTTCATACTTAAATTATTTACAACTTTGTAGATATTAATGTTGATGAAAAAATAATTTAGTTCGTGCAACAGTCTTTGGTGTAAGTATTAATACAGTGGCCAAACAGATTATTTTTACGCGGGTATAATTATGAAAAATTTTTTTTTTTTAAATTTATGATTCACAAATAAAATTTATATTAAAAATTAACAATTACACTATATTATTTAAGTATTAATTAAAAGTCTGTATCATGACTTCAAGCATTTTTAGGGGTATATATCTTATTCAAGAAAATATTAAAAATTTAAATTTATTTAATCCATGATTTATTATTTATTGTAATTATAATCATAAAACAATAAATTTAGTACTATATCCAAATTTATTGTTAAATTTTTTGTTTTACTTGTATCTTGTTTATTGATCTAAACCAAATTTCTTCATAAAAAAAAAATAATTTAGTATCAAATGTGCGTTGCAAGAGTTCAAAATTAATTGTATTGATATAAATCCTCCATAATTGGTACTTTTACTGTACTATGTTGCACAGCATAATAAAGTAAGTTATAAACTTAAGTTTGCTCAACTACATGTCGTTTGCTGCAGAGTGCTTACCACGAGGCAGCATAATCTCACTACTTCCTCACGTGTACTTTATGCGCACTGCAATTTACATCATTACCATCTCAAAGCGTATACAACCTCATACGCTAAAAACGTTGATCGATCAATTCCGCGTCATTATCTAAGTAAGCAACCAATGCAATTTAAAAACCAGTTAGTAACAATCCATCCTCTCGAACTATCGAAATAAAAAAAAAAAGGAGAACATAGTTATCATCCCGAAACACGCGTGCACATATAGTGTATATAATAGCACCTGGGCGAGAAACGTCGAATAGCCTCGGAAAGTGCAAGGGCCCTAAAAAATTCAGCCGAGAAGAGGAGGTGGAGTTGAACAAAAAAAAAGAGAGAAACCAGAGAGCGGACGATGTGTGTTATACGTATAGTGCAGCAGCGCGATAAATGAAAGAAATGACGCGCGTCACAGTGTAACAGTACGAGTACGCGATACACAGCGGGTACCACACGTCCTCTCTCTCTCTCTCTCTTTCTCTCTCTCTAACTCTGCGTATACGCGCTCGATCGAAAGTGAGAGAGACCAGGAAAGGATGAATTACGCGCGATCCGATGCACAATCACAATGCACCTACTCTCTCTATCTCGCTCTCTTATTCTCGCCTTCCTCTTTCCTCCACCTTCTCTCTCTCTCTCTCTCTCTCTCTCTCTTGCTCTCGGCTCGCTCTGCATATACGCGCGAGCCCCGATATACACATTAAATCCGCATCTGCCCTGCGCCGTTTCCCACGTAAATATTGGGAGGATCGTGCGTGCGCTCCGACGCACATGCATGCCAACCAAGAGAGAGAGAGAGAGAGAGAGAGAGAGAGAGAAAGACAGAAAGAGTGAGAGAGAAAGACCATCCATACGATAAAGGCTTGTGTAAAAGAGAGGGAAGAGCCCGAAGAGACAGACAGTCAGACAGACAAGTATTCGCGTGCACGTATATATATAGGTACATATACACTTGGCCACATGCATGCGCGCACTAATACACGTACATGTTGGTACATGCATATATAGATATATACGGGGCGAGGCGAGCGGATGCCGGAATTTTTCTCAGGATGAGCCGGACGCAGCAGTCGTAGCAGCAGCCGGTGTACGTAGGGCCGGGCATTTTTCTCTCTTTCTCTCTTTCTCTCCCCCTCGCACCGCGATTCTTCGCTTCGTTCTATATACATATATATATGTACATGAACATATACGCATCGCGGTTACATCGTAGATTTTTGACTGGAGAGAGACAGACAGAGAGAGAGAGAGAGAGAGAGAGAGAGAGAGAGCATTAGCTGGACACATAGGACCCCCAGCAGAAAACCTGTCCCTCCTGCTATGAGAAAATTTTTTTCACAGGTAAACACCGCGACAAGGGGTGCAACCTGCCAGCGGTCTCTCTCTCCTTCTCCCTCTCTCTCTATCTCTCTCGGACTAGAGTAAGCAAGAGTGAGTTAGGTGACGAGGCCGCTGCTAAGAGACTAGACGTGCACCTTTGGCTTTGCTTATATATATATATATATATATATATCAGTATACACTTTTGGACGGCTCGAATTTTGCGTATATATCGTTAAAAATGTATATTATACAGCGGCGAGCTACAAGCGGTTTTCGTATACTTGTATAGAAACGCGCGGTTATGTAGCTCAAAAACTTTTGCGCAGTATTTTGGGGAATTGTAGAAACCGGAATGGTACGATTGCTTCGGGTTTCGTTTTGCTCTGTGTTTCGCGGCGAGAGCCGTGATGCTCGAGAGAAGGGAGGCAGAGAGAGAGAGAGAGAGAGAGAGAGAGAGAGAGAGGCCGTGTGGCCGCGTTGCATGCACCTGGCTCTCGTCTGCTTTATGTGGCTATATGTATACATAGCTGTTCGCCCAAGTATATACATATATAAGAGAGGCTCGCTGTTACGGCTGGTTCGCGCGTGTATCTATAAGGGACAGCGATTTTTACTTTGACCATTATTTTATGTATCCTCCCCTATAACGTCTGCTCTCGTACCATTTAATGCTTCCAAAACACTGTATAAAAATGCGCGCAATATCCTGGAATATCGACATGGGTAGGTCTCTCTCTCTCTCTCTCTCTCTCTCTCTCTCTCTCTCTCTCTTTGTATATAGTTCGGGGAACTAATACAATACCCTAGAGAGTAATGAGATGGTCGGAAGTGAGGCGCAAGAGCACGCGCTGCACACTCGAGATAATCGCGCAATGATTTAATGCAAGGTTACGTACTCTCTCTCAACTGGTTGCAGGGCGGCTGCAGCTGCCACTGTGCACAGTGTGTATATACACGACGAGGATATAATGCACACGGGCCGAGGGAGCTCCGGCTCAAAAATCCTCACTCGCAGCTGTAAAATTTCCCAGCAAAGAGAAGGAAAAAAAAAAAAAAACAATGTAATTCTATTGTATGTAATATGAAAAATTCGAAATCGCCGAGAAGCGGAGTATTATATAAATGAAGGGAAACCTGCTATGGGATACAGTTGATATCCAGCATCGCCGGCGTCTCTCTATCTTTCTAGCTCTATCTCTGTACTTTCCCTCTCTCTCTTTATATCGCTCTTTCTCTTGCCAAAAAATTCTTTATATATAATATAGCTGCACTCGATGGTAGCAGCAGAGCTGTGGTATATACGACTTTTTCGTCTCTCCGGTCTGCCTCGGACTGGTACGATACTACTGAGTTCAGCTGCAGCAGCGTTACGCTCTCTCGTTCATCTCTCGCACACGTGTTTCATCCACGTGTGCGGCATACCCCTCTCTCTCTCTCTCTCTCTCTCTCTCTCTTCCCTCGGGGCTCCCGCGACATCTGTGCACTGCGCGCTGCTATGTGCTCCCCGAGAGGGAGAGAAAGAGAGCAACAGCTCGTTTATACACGAGAGAGAAAGAGAGACGTGTACTTGTTGCGGCTCTTGCGGATTTTTAGTGGATTCCTTTTTTTTTTCTTCTTTAGTTTTTAGTGAGCGCAAACAGGCTGTTTGCCTCCATCCCTGCACACGTGTGATGTTATAAGAGAGAAGATGAGGAAATCGAAGAAGGGAGAGAGAGAGAGAGAGAGAGAGATGTGTAGTGCATATGACGGGGATTCGTTTGCGTTTTATCAATGCGTCTTGGCCTGGATTTTTCGTAATTATAGAGTCTTTTGTGTCGGTACACAAACGAGCCGTGTACTTTGACGGAGGAAGTTTCCTTTTTCCTGCTTGAGGTGATTCTGATTTAACTGCCTCTTCATGTATACCTGATGGATTATTTGTTGCGCTGCGGAAGACGCAGAGATCCGTTCTCGATGATTGAGTAATTTATTATGACTGGTCAATTAAAGTGGCTTTATTAGGGGGTATAAATCGCGTTGCTTATCGTATCATTTTATTATCCAATAAGAGATCGATATTTTAATTCCTTTTGATAAACGAATACAATTAGAAATTAATTCGAATTATAGATTAAAAATCATAAAATTAACATTGACTTGATGAATAATTTAAGTATTTGAAACGCAATGGAGGAGAGCGGAGATTACATTAAAGCGAAAAAGCGGGAAGAAAACACGAACGAATTGCGAAACGAAAAAATTTTTTTCACTTGCGATACAAATAGCTCGATTCAATAAAAACTAGATTATTTTATACTCATGAACAAGTAGAAGAGGTTCCTTGATAATAAGGAATTATTTATTAAGTTTGAATACTGCATAGGATCAGCAAACATTCATATATACTTGTCGTTTGCATTTTAAGCTACGAATTGGAGTTGATTACTATAAATTTCATTTATAAAACTGTATAAACATTGAGACGCATATAGTGATCTCACAATGACATTTCCAAAATTAAACATACAGAAAAACCCATTCCTACTTCGCGAATTCCACTGATTCTTAAAAAATTTTAAAATCAGAATCGCAACCAAACCTATTAAAATAATCCCAAAATCCCTGAAAAAATCTGAACTGCTCGATCGATATCGAATATCCCTGTCATGGCTACCCCCTAATCGCAATAGCAAATAATAAAAAAATGTGGGCATCGTACAAAAGCCAACGCAAGTAAAACCGGGGTCGTAAGAATAAATACGCGAAACTCCCGGTATATTCGTATGGTGTATCCCATTAACCTCGCCACGCACATAATTGCAAACAATAGGAATATGTATAGCCAAAAAAGGATGAGAAGAAAAAAAAAAAAGAAGAAGAAGAGAAGAACAAAACGAAGCAGGGCCGCATAGTCTTTCGCGGGGAACATTTACTTTAGCACTCGAATTCGCGCGCTACAGTAGCAGCACACATATATACACACACATGCAGAAGAAACAAGAACGCCCGTAAAAGCTAGAGCGCCAAAAATCTAGGTGAGGGAACGCTCGCGCGCCTCGTCTAAATAATATACATGTATATATACGTGTTCCGGACACCGAAAAGCGCATCGCGCCGCGCCCAAGGCACACACACACACACATATGTACACATATACGTGGCTCAATTTCTTCGATTAAACAGAGACTCGGTCTCTCTCTCGCTCTCTTTCTTTATCTATCTTTCTCGAGGTCCCGCTAGACAAAGACGCCTAGGAGAGAAGCAAAACGAAAGCAGCAGAAAAAAAAAACATATATAGGAGAGAGGAGAATGAAGGAGAAGAAGAGAGAATATCGTCCTACCCCTCCCCCCCCCCCCCCCCCCCC
>UELU01144695.1:21316-67337 GCA_900490025.1 Megastigmus dorsalis
CCCCCCATGGGTGGTGTCACCACTACCACCGGTGTTCTAGAGTAAAAACCCGTATATATACGGACGAGGTGGTGCGCGACAGAAAAATATCTCCACAGGCCGGTGCGTCCCGTAAGTGTGTGTAAGAGAAAGAGCGAGAGAGACTTCACGTGTGCATATATGTATAGTACGGACCGAAGGGGGTCTCTCTCATATGAGATGGAAAGAGAGAGAGAGAGAGAGGGCAGCAAAAAGCGAGGACGCAGGGGGTCGTTGGACCAGGGCGCTATCTAAATTACCATGATAAAGGCCGCTTCAATGTTATGTCCTATTAAGTCACAGCTTTGTTTTCCTCTCTCCTGTGCCCTTGCCTCTCTCTCTCTCTCTCTCTTGCGCGCTTTTATACACACACACATACACACACATACTCTCTCTCTCTCTCTCTCATTTTTTGTCTTCTTCTTCTTCTTCTTTCTTTCTCTCATTTGCTCTGCTCGTCGGATGGACGATGGGAATCGTCGTGCGATCCGGGACATCGTCGCGACTACCGAGGCTACCTCTCACGTCTGTGTGGATGTATGTGCGTATGCATGTGCTAGCGTGCATGTGTGTATGTGCGTGTGTGTATGTGCGTCAGCGAGGGTTAAAAGTGACCTAATGCGCTGATACATCTTCTATACGCCAGTGTCCAGCTCTTCTTTCTCTATTCCCTGGCTGCTGTTCCGCTCCTATATGCTTCTCTCCTTTCCTTTTTCTACGTACTTACGCGTGCATGTGTGTGTGTATGTGTGTGTTCGTGTTTGTGTGTCGAGCGTATATGTGTGTGCCTTTTAGGGGTTCACTCGTGTGCTCGATATAAACGGGGTTTCACGAAAAGCGAGACAAAAGTAAGGAGATTGCGGTCAAGGATAATAGGAGTTGAAACCCTTCCCCAATATCCGCGAATATGTAAGTTCGTCGGCGTGGCAGTATAGCCACTCGAAAAACCAAAATTGCGGTTCACTTCGTTGTCGGGTGCTTTCTTATATATATATGCCCCATACTCGACTGCAACTATATGTATAGATACAGCATCGGGAACTGCACTTTTTGCTCAAATTTTGTTGCAGCACTTCTTGACATGTTTTCTTTCCTGATAATTTCAATGAAGCTGTTGTACTTCAGGTGTTTTCTTTTCCAACTTCCAAGCCGTATACTAACAAATTTAATATTTGACGGTTAAGTACGGGTATAATTTTCTATGTAAAAGAAGTACTTATACATCGCAAAAGTAGGTAATGTTGTAGCAGTCGCAATGTCTACACATTGTGAGTTTACGTAGAACTCGAATATGTATGTGATAGACACACATGTATACATATAATAGTATATGATTTAAGAGAGGATATAGTCAATATTTCTTATTTAAAAACAATGTGGGATTGCAGAAAAACTCGGTTATGTATCTTAGAGATGTCCATCGCTATAATTTAATGTATAATTGTTTTATTTGGTAGCTCATATTTAAAAGATAATTGAATGTAAGTCTTAAAATTTTTGTACGTTGAACGTACAAAAATATCGAATTTGCATAAGTAAGTTGTGTTAAGATTTTAAATATGCATACAATATTGAATGAAGGCTGCGTGCTTTGCACAATATTTTGAAACTATACTGAAACTATACTGTAAAAAAGCATTCACATACTTAAATTGTAAAAATGCAAGCTCATTGCGTAGTACTAATCGTATTTTATTTTGTTTTATATGCTGCTTTCTACTCCTCAATACTCGCAGGCACCGGTTTTAGTTACCTCAGAGATAAGATAGAAAAAAGCTTTTAATAGACGAAATATTCTTAAATTAAAAATTGAATGCATTTAATTAACGAGTATTGTCTATAATAAGTATAGAATTTTTTAATAAATCTTTTAATATCGAAATGTTTCCATTTTATATTCAACGTATTGTATAATACCTACTAGGTTTGATAAAATAAAAAAAATGTACTTAACTATTTATTTTTGAAATTTATACTCAAATAGTTTTCATTATTTGAACATAAACTAAATCTTGATATAAATGTTTTTATCTTCATATTAATCTTTAACGGGATGTCGGAGACACTAAAAATTTATATTTCTCGCCCTTACAGCCTCTAAATCTCCACAAGGTTTTTCTAACTTTTCTCTTTAACGAATTGTCAGATTAACTTTAAACTTTAGGAGATCATATGCGAGGCGTGATCAGCCCTGGAATTACCGATAAATTACGTGATTGTAATATTTTTGAAACATAATTGCAAGGTTATCTTATTTTTCGAAAATTCCTATGGATTATGCGCGCTTTATTTACGAATATTCTATCAGTTACTGCAGTTTAAATTCAATCTGTTGATTTATTAAATTAGGAAGTTTGAAAAACATAATGTCAACAGGCGAATCCATCATCTAAACGTGATTTATGAGAACTATAAATGAAAAAATAAGTAATATTTTCCAATATTACATAACAAATTACAAATTTGTCATGTAATTTTCTGAGAAAAATTTGGAATTATTTAATATATTTACTTAATATATTTTTTTTAAATACACTACGTTCATATAATTCAATTGAAAATAAAAAATTATTAAAATATGACATGTTCATAAAAATAGAAAATATAAAATGATTATTTAGGGAAATTGAGCATTATTACATTGATATTCTTATTATTGGGCACCAACTGTATGATATCAGTATGTATATCGATAAGTTTACTGTTTTCACTGTAGTGGCTGTCATCCTCAGAATGAAATTATTGATTCGTGCTTCGGTAAATCCATTGATATATCTTCATTCTGTTAAATTTACTCTTGTACGAGTCGGAGAAGCATAGCTATCGACAATTTATTGTAGATTCATACTTTTTTCGTTCAAATGTCAAATTACAGCATTTTTGGTTATCTCAAGTTATGGTCAGTTCGTCGGACTGCAGAAAATTGGGTTCAACTCGCAAAATACTAAAATATTGAAAATTGAAAAAAATAAGTATGAATGTGTAATTGTCGGTAACTATATACTCCACTGGCTTCCCTAAATATTGTACAGATTCATCCAACGCGATATATATTTTCATCAAAATAATTATGAAATAAGCAAATAATAATTATATTTGAGTTAACATATATAAATATAAATAATAAATGTACCACAAAACCAAATAATAAAATAAAATTATAAATATACAAATAATAAAATAGAATTGGATCGATAGGTAATAATAGTAATCTTGAATGTTGT
Source organism: Megastigmus dorsalis (assembly GCA_900490025.1). Taxonomy (NCBI): domain Eukaryota; kingdom Metazoa; phylum Arthropoda; class Insecta; order Hymenoptera; family Megastigmidae; genus Megastigmus; species Megastigmus dorsalis. The sequence continues at coordinate 24,559 of UELU01144695.1, forward strand.
GAATCCCAATAACTTGTCGCACATATCGGAACCTTCAGAAAGCGTTGCATTTCACTCACGTATATTAACAATTCAAATCAAACACGGTAATTGAATTGTGTAATTAAATCTCTTAAACTACATTAACAATCCAGATACGTCAAAAGAAAAAAAAAGCTCGAATTCAAACCGATTCGATTCGCAAAACGAAAGTCTCATCCCACGTGTCGCATACCATAAGTAGTAAAAGACGAAAAATCTACTGTCCCTATCCGGGAATTCGCATCGATAAATGTGTACACCGCATGTCTATTCTCGTGCACGGAATAAAGACTTGGACAAATGTGCAGCGAACGATAGCGAAATAAATAAAAGGTATATACACTGCAGTTGGCAATTAAACCGGAAAGCTCGCGAATAAAAATCGCACGTATATAGATATATGCGTATAGCCAAGCGGAGTGAATCACTAGGTTCCACGTTTTCGATTTGTGCGCTTAAGCAGTCAAAAAATAAAAGAGAAACCAAATGTGCGCATGTCGGCTCGCAAAAAAACTCGTCATCCGAGTGCAAAACTATTCTTCTTCGAGAGCAAGCTGTCAACGATGCCGTGAACATCCGCGAGCGGAAATTATAACCTATCCGGATGGCGCTCCTCTCTCTCTCTCTCTCTCCCTCTCTCTCTATCTGTTCGCGAAACTTAACCTCATTTTTTCGCGAACGTGCAAAAAACGCTCGAGCGCGTCGATCCAGCGCACCAATTCACACGCGATTCCATTCCAAAACGAGAGGCCCCGAGCGCCTACAACATTGCGGAAAATGCAGTCGGAAACGAAAAAGCAAATGATAAAAAAAACAGAAAATACCTGATGAAATGCGGTGGAGAGGTGAGAGTGTCTCGCGATCGCTCTCTCGATCGGCAAAAAAAGTCCTTCAGCCGACGTGTGCACACAGACTATGCGCCGTGTCCGCGTGTGCGTCTCCCCTGTGGATATATATATCTGCCCCCGAAAAATGCGACGAAAGTAAGAGGGGTCCCCGCGATTGTACACGGCCGTACGAGGGAAAAAACCAACAAAGTATATAAAATAAAAGAGAAGGTGGCCCCCGTGTGTCGGTGTGTGCGGTGTGCCCCTGGTGTGGGTGATTTCAGAGATCCGGGCTTTCGGCGATTTCCATGCTCTCCCTCGGGAAATGTATGAACGACGCGCTCTCTGCCCGCCGTCTCTCTCGCACACGCGCGCCAACTCGCTCTCTTCGACTTTTTCTTCTTCTTCTTCTTTATAGGCTTTATCCGTCTCTCGCGAACGCTCGCGCGGGCAAGCCTTCTCTATCTCTCTCTCTCTCTCTCTCTCTCTCTCTCTCTCTCCTACGCTACGCTATAGCCGCGACGAGCGAGCTGGAGACGAGTAAGGTATAGGGTGACGTCACTGGTGCGCGCACCAAACGCCCTCTCTTTTAAGCTCTCGTCACAATGCCGATCGTTGAAGGTTTCGCGATTCACCGGATTCAAATGGGATTTGGTAAAGTTATTCTTGAAATACGTACTTTTGATGATTGGCCTGGAGATGAGGATGTAGCCATGAGACCATGAGATTTTGCTTATTTGCTTATTTAATTTTAATACTACAAAAAAAAATCAAAACGATCGTTTAGGTCTGTCGAAGAAACTTTGAGAGTATTTGAATGAATATATTTGCTATCAGGCATTATAAATTATGAAAACCATACTATGATATCATGCATCTTTAAAGCTTATCTTGAATAGCGAATAGATATGATCTATATATATATTTCAGCCTAAAGGCCTATTATTCTTCTTTTCTTTTATCTCTCAAACTGCGATGTTAGAATTGGTATACTTAGAGGTCGTTTTAAAAAAAGGTATATCTCACTTTTGTCAGTGGTTTACTAAAATTTGTTTTCAAAAAATCTTACTCGACAATTCCAATTTTGATTAAATGCGTTAAAAATATATTTATTCTTTAAAATCCCTTTAAAATTTTGTATTCCAATTTTTAGAAGCCTAGATATTGTATACCTCAAGTATTGAAAATTTATAGTAGATATTACTGAACAATTCTGAGTTTGGCACTGTACAGAAATTTTTGCTATAATTATATTTAATGCTACTGGTCAGTTTAATGTCGTATAAGCTTTGCCTTTTTGTTAGTTATGACTTTTTAGAGCCGAGATTTCAGGTACAAAATACCAAATTATTATAGAACTTCAGTTATTTCTTTAAAATATTGTAGTTTACTTGCTTAAAACATTGAAATAGAGTCAACTAAAAAGAAAATTAAAATTTAAAACATCTTTTCAGCAAAATTGTGAGTATTTAATTTCTAATATTTGAAGACGTTGCTAATAAATGAACTTAAAAAAAATCACATTCAAATTTAGAGAGATTTTGAATTATCATCCTACTTTCATTATATCTTTGATGGATTAAAATTCAATATTTAATAAGACACATTCTTTACGTTTTTCTATTCAAACACATTGTCATTAAAATCAGACGAAAAACATATACGCGGAATGAATAATAAGATATTGGAATTCAGCAGTTGTGATGCATAGTGACCAATACATTTACATATAACATATAGACAACGAGTGTAATACTTATATATATATATAAGCGGTACGCGATTGGAAATCGATCGCGAAATTTCATTTTTTTTTATTCATTGATTAATAATAAAATTTACCTGCCTCCTCGCCTTGCCAAGCAAGAATGTTTAGTCTTTTTTGAAATTTTATATACAAACTCTATCGACGGTTTTTATGTATAATTTCATATTACTCATTTATCAATCATTAGATTTTGTATGCTTCATTAAAATTCATTTAATTTTTTTTAAAATGTAATAATATATTTCAAAAATCTTAAAAGAGTCAAAGTTTTAAATAGAAGGATCCAATTTGTTAATTAACCCGTTATTACCTTGCAAACATAGTGAATTATACTTTCTGCAGGACTTATTTAATCTGCTTATACTCGCATTCTACTTTTTTGATTTTTGTATTTATTACTTTAGAAAAACTCTATTATTCCTTATTTACCACAGCAAAATCAATAACACAATTTAAAATATTGAAAAATATAAATATCACTTTAGAGAAAAAGATTATTTTCGTCACTTATTAAATCATTATTAAATCACCATTGAAATAAAAATAATCTTTTAAAGAAGGTGGCAAAAGTAACATTTCGAGTTGTATTTCAATAGAACGCTAAAGCTGGGAACGCAAAAGCTGGGAACTCATTATTCCTGAAGCGACACTTTACGAACTGAGATTCATGAGTTTTATAGTATAAACCATTTAAAAAATGTTTTTAATATCTATGCAATATCAAACAAACTTTACAGTAAAAACTTTTGTATCAAATATTGACAATTTTATTATTTTCAATTTCCTATTCACGTAATTTCCGCAAGTAGAACAAACAGCAATGCTTACGTTTAACAAGTAATGTAACATAAAGTATAAACATTGAAGTGCAGATTATCACACCACTTCTTTATCCATAAACACTTTCTTCATAAACAAATTTACTTTCCACACAAATTTAAAGAATTAATTCTGAAGCTCTAATTTCTCAAACTTAACAATTTTGCAATTTCATTGAAATCGGAGACGAATGCTTTGTGAGGTTTCACTGGGAGTGTGTGAGAAGCCCGCTCATTTCGTACACTTAGGTACATCGTAAACTATAGAATTGATACAGCTTAAACGAATCCCAAACACTGGCATGAAAATAAAAATAAACTCGATGCGACATTGTTTTACTTTATAGCAAAATTAAAAGAACATGAACTATTTCATTATGCCATAAAAAATAAAAAAAGTGAATTTATGCTATTAGGAAATGAAGAAATAAGTATTATTGTAAAATCGGATACAGTATGCCAAACTAAGCTGAAAATCTGCTTACAAGTACTTAACGAATAAGTATATAACATTAAAAAGTATCTTCGTGGGTTCCGTCTTTATTCTTTAAAGACTCCGTTATTCTATATTCTATAAAATCGTAATTCTATATTGATTCTTATATAATTTTCTTTGTAGAATAAGATATTGCAGCTGTTTTACTAAAAACTGGTATTAGGTATTATTTTAAAAAGCTTTGGTTTCTTTTTCATAAATATTAAGAAATTTTAGAAAGCAAAACAAATTCTTATTAAAATAACATTAACAGAAAAATAAATAAATAATTTTCATACCTAAACCTTAATCTAATCCCCCTTTTCATGTTATAATTTAAAAAAAATATTGCAATGAAATTGTTCGTATTGACCATTTGCCTCTTTACAACTTAACATTTCGATTTCATTGATATCAGAGGGCGATAGGTACTTCGTACGGTTTCCTTTGCCAAAGTAGGGGGACTAAACTTTCTTTGAATACAAGTATAACAGTGGTTTCATTGAAGCTTATCAAATTTGTATGTAAAAATTATCTACCTATAGGAAAAAATAGTATTACTCAAGATATAATAAAAAGTTCAGTAATTAGAAAGTCAAATTGTAGAAAAATTTTTATTTTTAACTCTTTTAAATAAATTATATAATACTGTTTAAAAAGTCTAAAGTTATAAAATAATCTTATAATCAGTTATAAATAAAATATAAATCCATGTAACAATCATTTGTAAAATATTAAATTCTAAATTTATGTATAGGTAATTCATTTTCATGAAATCATTGTTAAAGAAACTATTACAATTAAGTAGCTGGTTCAATCATTATTTAACTCAAACCATTAATATTATTGTATTGTTGGTAGTTGCGTAAATATTAGCTTTGTACCACATATTTATACGCGAATGTAATTAAAAAATAATTAGTATGTTATATAGCTTTAGTAGATAAAATTCGTCAAATTACAGATGAATCAGCCGAAACCCATAGAGAGGTAATTAGTGTTAGTTCAAACTGCGGGCGTTGACAACAGCACTAATTTTACGGGAACTGGACTACACGTTGTACTTTTAAACCCTATCCTGCTTTAAAAAGCAGGTAAAAAGTCGGGTGATTTTTTAGATGACGTTTTGACACGATTTTTCACCTGATCTCTGAGTTTTGAACTTTGCTTTTATGTAACAAAAGTGATTAAACCTCAAATCATGCATAGATGTAGCGTGACATATATGTGTTACAATCTGGATGATGATAACACCATAATAGTAGGGGACCTAAGTTAAGTTACTTACATTTTAGCGTTTTTGTACTTATTTAAAAAATTGTTAAAATGTAAATAACTTAGCTTATGTCCCCTGCTATGGCGTTATCATCCAGGTTGTAACACATTATATGTCACGCTACATCTATGCATGCTTTGAATTTTAACCATTTTTTGGTAATTGAAAATGATGCGATAAAATATGATGAAAAATCCCCTGATTTTTAAAAAAACTTGCCGAAACGTCAGGTGAAATATCACCTAATTTTTTGCTCCCAGCAACAGTGAAAAATGTTCTTATGCTTTCCATTCATGAAGTTCCCAACGCCAAATTTCCCACCAAAGAGCACTGTGAAATCGGCTTAACATTCGGCTTCATGGGCGTGTTCGTGTCCTCTCTCTCTCTCTCTCTCTCTACATATACCTGTCTCTGTCTCTCCTCCGCACGCGCTTACTCACTCATAATCGCCGCGCGTGTGTGCGTCTCATTGTGTATACGTTAGGACTTTGGGCGGTTGCCTGCATTACACACGCTCTCATACCCTGAGCGTTGAAAACCGTCTCCGATTCCTCCTCAACGTCGAGCAGAGGATTTCCACAAAAATAATGTGGACGCGCTGAAGTCCGATAATCGTGAATTCTTCGAAGCAACAGGGAGCGAAGAAGAAAAGGTAACAAAAAAGAAATGAGGGAACCACGCGTCGTCGTTACGACGGCGCTCGTCGCCTGCTACCTGCTGGGCGTAGTCTTGGCCCAGAATGACAAGAAGGACTACTACGAAACCTTTGGCGAGCAGTTACCGCCCGACTGGTTGTCTCGGGACAACTTCGACGAGATCAGGCACAAGATGGACAAAGTGAACATGGACAATTGCCAGATCCAGCACCTGGACGATCTTTACCTGCCGTCGGACAGCGTCTCTCACCTGCCTGACATCAAGGAGTTCAACATCAATCCGATCTTTCCCAACAGGACTGCATTGCTACAATTGCATAACATGGCATTGACCAGGAGTTTCTATTGGAGTTACATACTGCAGTCGAGGAACTACAAGCCACCCATCAATGATACCTATGACCCGGGTATGATGTACTACTTCCTGTCAACAGTAGCCGATGTCTCATCTAATCCTTACATCAATGCCTCTGCTATTTACTTTGCTCCTAATATGTCATTCTCATCATCGTACAGAGGATTCTTTAACAAGACTATGCCCAGATTTGCACCTAGGACTTTTAGGGCTGATGACTTTAACGATCCCGTGCATTTGGAGAGAATATCTACCAGAAACACTTTCACTGTGCATGATTTAGGTGCTTTTCCTGCTAGTCAACTCAGCAAGGATTATACAACCGACTATTACAGAATAAACGAATGGTATTTTAATCAAGATTATTAATTTATTAGAATAGCATGTCTATAATAATGCAAAGTTGCAAGTTTGATTTATTTTAAGAATTTTAAATGCTTTCTTTATCAAAAATAGCATTATTTTAATTGGTAATAGTATTAATTTAGCTTTATTGGAATTTGAAATTTAGAATAATAGAATTTTCTTTTAGTTTTAATCTGAAATATTCATAGAAGGTGAATAAACCAGTTCTAACGGTTTTCAATTTTTTAGGTACAAAAAGTGGTTACCAGATGATCCAACGAGACACGATACTAAAATAACATACCAAGTGGAAATTAGATATGCGAACAATACAAACATTACTCATACGTTCCATGGACCTCGAGGTATATTGTAAAGTACAATCTCATCTCTGAAAAATTAAAAGAATTGGAATTTTAAAATAAACTTGAATTTCAGGTGCTCACGAAGAGGATGGACCAGTAAAATGGATAAGACCCTACTTTGATTGTGGACGCTCGAACCGTTGGATTTTCGCAGCAGTTGTTCCAATTGTAGACTTATATCCTCGCTATACTGGATTTAGGCACATTGAAATCCCAAGGTAGGATTTTTCCACAAGTAATGCATTGATGCAGCAATGCAACTGTCTGCATTGAGTCTTGATATTTTTCAAAAAATTGCATTGTGCAGACAATGCACAGATAGATGCTAAGGGACGATTGCACGCTCATTATTATTCTAATTTATTCGGATCCTTTTGAAACCCTCCAAGAGGGTGTGTGCCCTATCTGTACCGGTCAAGCAGGAATGTCCTTTCACGCTGCTCATACGTGTGAAATACTATGAGACGATAGGATTAAAGCACTTAAAGGATTAAGAAGGGCCTATAGTCAAATTTCAAAAATCTACACTTTTTGGACGATCTTTGTATAGTCTGCATAGTCTCGTTGATCACTGAAATCTATTGTTCATTTGTTCACTATCAGATAGCTTTTTAATGCAATATTTAATTCATATATTTAGGCGGTAGTTTTCGTGAAAAAAAATTGTTTGTTCCCGATGCTTTTATAAGTATTCATTAGTTTCAATTTTCAATAAATAAAGTAGCGATAAAAAACCAAAGATAAGTGCAAACAATTATTTCTCTGTATTAAAAAAATTAATAGAAGTAAATTTGCAATACAAGTAATTAAAAAAATTTATAAATTATTGAATAAATTTGAAAGTAAAATATAAATATTTTTTCATTGATTTGATAAATTATACTTATGAAACTGTATCAAGAATTCTAAAAATCACGTCAATTAAATTTATTAATAAATAATAATTGTCTATTTTAGATATACAGCTGTCTCAGTTCTGGAAATGGATTTCGATAGGATAGACATCAATCAATGTCCTAGAGGTGAAGGAAATAGAGGACCTAACAAATTTGCAAATACTGCTAGATGTAAAATGGAAACCACAGAGGTAAATCTATAATTGTTAATATTAATAAAAATGCTAGCTTTTATTTCCCTCAAAAAATCAAACAGTCTATGAATGGAATTAAATAATTCGTTACATAAAAACACATTGTAAAATATGAATAAGTCCTTTAAGAGCGTAACATTGACGTTTACAGTGTGAACCATTACATGGATGGGGCTTTCGAAGAGGAGGATACATGTGCAGATGTAAACCAGGCTGGCGACTGCCGTATGTGGTGAGACGACCTTATCTTGGCGAAATCATCGAGCGAGCCTCGCCGGAACAATATTACAATGGGTTCGATTGCTCTAGGATAGGATGTACGTACACACAATGCGCATTAGCCACTCAATTTACACTTCTTTTTCTAAATATGAAATCTCACTTTTGCGGCTACAGGGATTCAAAAGCGACCGGCAGAATTGACAAAGGCGTCAAATTACACAAGAGAAAAATATCTGGAGCAATTTTACGAGTACAAAAACTATTCAATGGGACCTGATTCTTTACACGACTCTAAAATGAACGTTGATCAAGTGTTGAAATTCATTTTGGGTGTTCATGCAAGTAATTGCGGGAAGTAAGTAAATTCGTTGCATTTAACGTCGAATAATTTTAACGGAATAATAAGAAAAGAACCGAGCTAGAATTCGATAATCAATTTTAGCATTTCTCAATTATCGTGTATCCTGCAAAATAAATTCTCGTACTTTTAATTGAAACGCACGGAATACATTTATAGCTACACGGCGGAGCAGCTGCGACTTCCCGGTGATATAGCCTACGGCGCCGACGAGTTCTACGAGAACGAGGCAAAAATGGCAGCTCGTCTGGCGAATTTCATCAGTTCGTTCCTACAGATCTCGGATCCCGAGGAGGTATACTCGGGCAAACGAATAGCCGACAAGCCCCTCAACGAGGACCAGATGATAGCCGAGGTTGTGGCTCTGCTCTTCGGTAACGCGCGTATCTGGTCTGCCGGTATCTACTGGGATCGCAACAAGTTCACCAATCGCACTTTCTTCGCGCCCTACGCTTACAAGGAGGATCGCAACGCCCTCAAATTGAAAGTCGAGGATCTGGCTAGGCTCAACTCCACAGGTGGGTGTGCAGCAGCATAACGTTTTCATAGATAAAAGAATTCGAGATAGGATAACGATATTCGTTATTGGCCATTTCAGAGGATATCTACACGAAGCACGAGTGGTTCCAGCTGCTGAAGAACCGTTGGGCAGCGAATCACGAAGATCTCGAGAAATACTTTCTAAAAATGATGGTGCGCTACAACGAGACCGGCGAATCCTTGAAAAAATATGAGCACTACCCAAACTTCTACAGGTACGAATATAATTTCCAAAGGGTGTCTTCTCTCTCTCTCTCTCTCTCTCTCTCTCTCTCTCTGCGTCTCGTCATGTTTACGGCTCTTTAATAAATTTTTGACCCGAAATAAAAACATTCTCGAGCTCTGGCTCTCTCTCTCTCTCCCTCATCTCTCGGCTCTCTCCTCCCTTTGCGCACATGTCTCGCTGAATGCCGCGCTTGAACTTTCCCACATAACTCTCTGCAAATAGAGGAAGCCTCGCCGCAGAGGCGTCAACGACGAGGGAATGAAGCAAGAAGCGGCAGAAAAAAAGCGATAAAGGGAATGGTCAGAGCGAGAGAGAGAGAGAGAGAGAGAGAGAGAAGGAAGAGAGGAAGGATGCTCCTCTTTGCGGGGGGTTATCTGCGCTCTACGTGTAATTTATTTTAATGCGCTTGCGGATGGGGCGGGTCGGTACGTCTCCTCCTCTTCTTCTCATTCACCTCTTATATCTTGTTGTTGTCTGTGTGTGCGTGTATAGGGCGGCAAACCTGAACCACGGCTACTGGACCGTCCCTTACTTCGATTGTAACGGCAAAGTGAAGAAATGGTTAATTACCTATGCATCCCCCTTTTTCGGCTGGGACAGCCTCAAAGACAAACTGGAATTCAAGTGAGTATATACGTGTGCGCCTTTCGAGTATTGACCGAGTGTGAGATAGTTGGAGCGAGGAACCTGTTCTTTCCCGAACTTTGGCAGAGATTCTCTACTCTCTCGCTCTCTCCGTCTGTCTCACTCTCGTTCGCTTCTCGCAGTCTCCTCCGGCTGGGCGATGATCAAAAGGAGGGAGGTTAAAGGAAGATCATATTTAACATTAAGACACTTACAGGGGTGTCGTAACTGTGACCATGGACTTGCTACAGCTGGATATCAACCAGTGTGACGATAAATTCAATGTTCCCAACGCGTTTAAGGGGACGCACAAGTGCGACAAAAAATCCTCATACGTGAGTTTTTCTTCTTCTTCATCTACGTCTTCTTCTTCTTTTTCTTCTTCTTCTCTATCTCTCTTATACCTTTTTCTATTATTTTTTCGCTTCTTTCCATTCAGTCTCCACTGCCTAACTCGTTGCCTCTCTCTCTCTCTCTCTCTCTCTCTCTCTCTCTCTCTCTCTCTCTCTCTCTCTCTCTCTCTCTCTCTCTCTCTCTCTCGTGTGCGCGCCTTTTTTCCCTATACTGTCGCACTTACGCTCTCGCCGCTCTAATTGTACGCGCGACCTCCTCGAAATGAGATAATAGAGGAGCCGCGTAATTAATGGCAGGCGGCGAGACGCGAGAAATTATAATGGAGACTTTCAGCGATGGCATTAATCGTTGCCAACATTCGCGCGCTCTCTCGCACTTTTGTATTCTGATTCTTCTGTTTTTTTTTTTTTTTTCGGGAGTAGTGCGTACCGATATTAGGACGTGGATTCGACACCGGAGGCTACAAGTGCGAGTGCAAGCAGGGCTACGAGTATCCGCTCGAGGATCTGATAACGTATTATGATGGCCAGCTAGTCGAGGCCGAGTTCAACAACATTGTCGACGACAAGCTGACTAGGTAAATTGTTGAATTGCATGGGATTTGGGAATCTGCTCTATTGGAGAGTGTAATCAAGTTTTTGTTAAAAAAAGAGATTTTTTCTTCTCTTTTTTTTTACCATACGGCTGCAATTTCATTAAAGGCATTCGTAATCTATTATTTTTTGTTCAAATGATGATTTCTTGAATTTTTTTTGAAAATAATAGAACTATTTTGAATTTTAGAATATTCATATTTCAAGCAATTTTGTTTAATATTATTTAAGATCTTATCCAATTTTGAAAGCGAAACTTATGAGCTCTTTATTAGAGTCAAATATAAAATACCTTTTTGCATATGTTACCATTTCTCTTATACTTATAATTCAGATAAATATTTAAATTTATAAGGTTACATTAAAATGCCTTTGAGAAACGCTTTCGGTTCATTTTTAATACTATTTCTGGTTAATTCCATTCAGACCTTGTATAAATGACCTGAAAGTAAGAAGCGATTGAAACGAATTAAAGAAATTGTGAAAGACGAGTAAAAATATTAGGATCCTGTTAAAACTTTACTGAGTTTATTAATGAAAATTGATATATTGCTTTAAATAAGCGCATACGTTCACAAATGTCGTTTTCGCTTTTTGATTTCTTTTATTTATTTCAATAGAAAAGTAAAAGTTAAGCTACTATAATAGTTTCTTTCATTATGGAATGATAAATATTTAATTAATTAGAATGAGGTAATCGAAAGAAATAGTACGTTTGTTAAAGAGTATATATTTTCATAAGTATTTCTGAGATTCCAATGGATATCAATTTAATTTTTAGTATTTAAAGACTCTGTAGCACAAAGTATACTAGAGCTAGATTTTAAGCATATGCACGACATTTTTTCACCGCAACTAGATTCAGATTAATTCGCAGGGGGGTAACGCCGGGACGTAGTAGTACGAGACCTTAGACAAATACTACCGAAAACTTTATTCTTTAGATTAATGTTATACGTTTAGTAATTCAATAATCTAGAGAATATTTCTTATTATAAATTTTGACACAGTACAAATCGGGTTGAAATAAATAATATTTCTTAAAAAAATTATTCGTTACAAACACAAATGTATTTTTAAATAACAAAATATTTAAAAGAAACGAAAAAATTTATATCAGTTATTATTCGTCTCCAAAGTAATATGGACTAAATATCGCGCGTTTATGCGTCTAAATTGATATCGAAAATTGATCTATAATAAATAGCAAAGAGTGATATCGATATATATTCGGCAGATTTAACTTTATTTTGAAATTTCTAAGCCATTAAAATTGAAAAATTGTTTATTTTCAGGTACGACATTTACAAATGCCGCCTGGCGGGTGCTGGTTCAATGGAATTCAGCTGGGTACTGCTTCTGCTAACCGTGTCCCTGTTTTTCCCCTTTATGCGAAGATAAAATAGGCGAACCAAAATTTTTTATACCATGAGACAAATTTTTATTCTCTAGAACATAAGTTTTTAAAATTTTTTACTGGTATCTATAAGAGTTTTATAAGGTTAACCAAGTACAAGACAGATTTTAACTGAATCTCAAAGTCACGTTAGACTTACGAGTCCGTCCATAAAATCGATATTTTAAAGATAGACTTTTATATTTGCTTAGCTGTAATATATTGTAAAGCGTTGAAACTGCCTTGTTGCGTAGTGTTAGGTTACTATTTCAACCAGAAAAATGTCTGTTTACATGAAATTACAATTAAAAATTAACCACCAATATGTGCCTCAAATTTACAAAAAAAAATAAGTGCTTTCTCTGAATAATAACTGTTATTATAAAGTAAAGTGTTATTTCATGTGAATAGATATTGTTTTTAAATGTAAATGCTTTCAATGATCCCAAAGCACTGATACAAGCAAATATTTTACAAATGAATTACCAGTTCAAATTGCTTATATTATTTTTATAGAAAATCATGATATTGCATGCAGCAATTGCCATGGGAATTTTACACTCTAAACTAGGTATCAATGATAGATATGTCTTCATGAAAAGTGTAGTTTGTTGTAAGATTTTAGATCTGTTTAATAAGTATTACGATAGTTATACCACTATTTTTAATCAAAACTCCTGTACTCTGATTAAAGTGCACTCTATCCAATATATAAAAGTTTTTAAATTATTACGTAATGATAGATTTTAGACAAAATTTTTTATGAAAAATTAAATTGACTTACATTAGGTTAGCTTAAGATAAAATTATGCATGTTACTATTGTACAGTACTGCAATAAGAGATTAATCTACTGTTTTTGATCAAATTAATCTACTCCGTCCATTTTGCTAAAATGTATCAACTGATTTTTTATATATTTTTTGTATAATTATATACAAATTGTTTATAATTTCATTTAAATAAACTTAATAATAAAAAATGTTTCTCTTTTATAAAAACCTTTCTGCATTTACAATAAAAAAAATTCTGTGTATTGTACTTATAACCATTAAATTTCTTACAATCTTTACCTAAAATAGCATTAATATATTCTGTTTCTGATTTATGAAATTATACATAAATAAAGGTAAAAATTCTAATGAAATTATGATTACAAGAAAATGAAGTTTCTAAGCATATTTGTATTGTCATTTTCATACATAAGAATGAAATGCAAAACCTATGTTTAAAGTTCTCGTTCTACTCATATAGGTAAGTGCTACCTACAAGAAACTCTCAAGGTTGCATGCGTTAAAAGGAAAAAAAGAAAGGGCACTCTCCGCTGTCACGTTCACGTGTGAAATGAAAAAAAAAGCGTTTACTTAACAGACTTACCGCAGCATACGTCGACGGTCAGCCCATTTTCCGCGTAACCCGTACTGTCGGTATCCTCCTTTTGCGCCGTCGAGAGTACCATACTTGTCTTATTATTTCTTTTTGAATTTTTAATCAGCTTTCAAAACCGTATCGTGAAAAACTAATGTCTACCCGTTGCCGTCGCTCTCACGCGAATAAAAAACAATTGCGACGGGCCGATTCGTTGCTAACTCTTGATCGCTACGATGACGATCGGCCCGATGGTCGCGCTGCATTCTGGGAATAACCGGTGACACCGTTCTCGTGGAAATTGTGCTCCAGACGATTCTGTAGATACAACAATGAGAGCAGGCCGGCCGCGTATAGGAGCAAGAACACCGACGCGTAGACTTTGAAGAATAAGCGCATTGCCCTGAACAAGATTTCAGATTTAAAAGATCTTAAGGTTCAATTTCAAGATTTATTTAGCGCTGAAAAATATTCTACAAAAGTTTGATTTTTGTATTTTATCGTTATTAATTTAATTTTGCGAAATTAACGAAATATACCTGAGAGTAGGTTTGATCAATGATAATTTTAAAGGGTAGGATCGCGGACCGGATTTAAAAAAAAGAAAATGGCCGACACCGCCGAACTCATACATGTGCGCTAGTTTGACATGAATCAAAGCAGCAACTGTATATTTTACTAAATTAGAGAGAAAGCATAAAATGAAGATTTAATTTAAATTCTTTTAAAAACAAGTATTTATTTTCTCATGAAAACTCTAAATAAAATCAATGAACAAACTTAAGGCTTACCTTAATTATTATAAATTGATTGCTAGCCAATAAGACATATATTAATTTAAATATCCCAAACACTTTTCGTCTATTTTATTTACATTTAATTGTTTTTAAATAAATATTAACCCACAAATAGGTACAACTAATATAGATGGTTTGTACATTTCAAGGGCTTTGATAATTCAAAGCGATACATTCCACTACGTATTTGGGTATGTTCAGCACAGTTTTTGAGATTACTAGGGTCCAGTGCAGTGTTTTCATAGACTCTTTGGCAGTAACAATGGTTCAACAAATGGCTGTTATTCCTCAGTTGATATGATTATTTGACTGGATTACTTAAATAATTATAATCGATGAATCTATAACCTTGCGTCAATTGTGCACATTCATTTGTCAAATGGCAGCTGAAGAGAAAAAGGTTACGCGGCTGCACCTTCAGTGCAAATCTCATGAAACATATTGAATACAGACACAAAGCTAAAATATAATCACATCATTAGAATTAATCCAGAAAAAAAATCAACCCAACACTGTATAATTAATAGTAGGTATCATGTAGTACCGAAAGTCATTTTTCCACTGATGAATTTTGGATCCTTTTTGATGTCAGCAATAGCAGCTATCGGAATTAACCAGTTGGCAGCAGGGCCCCAAAAGTGCGTGCTGTGGTTAGCGAAAATGAGACAGCATTAAATGAAAATTCATGGAATTAATTAAAATTTTACCTGTGAAGAATGAAGAATTTTACACTTTTACCTTGTGAAATAATCACGGGTTTCCTTACTGGCAAGTACTTTTCTTATCCGATTCATCTTTATGGAGGTTACTGTTACCTGATGATACTATCTTTTAGTCGTTCGAGAAATGATAATCGTCGATTATTTTATGAATCTATGTTACCACCTATATGGTACATACTTAAAATTCGTCGTCTGCAGCGTCAAGCGTGTCGTGTCACTATTGTCAGTCCACACTCAACACTGTCGACAGTCACTGATCATTACTCGCGCATGCGCAATTGTATTTTTTACTAATTAGCAGTTTAATTTGATTGCAGTTATATTGAAAATTAGTTTTAATCTAATGGTAACCACCTTAACTGGATTAAATTCTTGTATTTTTCAAATATAATAAATTGTATTTCAATCTTATGCAACACTAGATTATTTAACTTGCGATAAAAAAACATGTTAAGTAACCAGCCGTTACGACATTTAGTGCAGTCTTTGTCTATGTTAAAAATAAACTACAAGATATATTATCATATTCAAATATTACTCGCATCATAAGACATTGCATATCTAAAAATAACATTAATGCATACATATAAATGTTATATCTACACGGTTAATATTCTAAACTTGTTAAAGTATTGTAACTGTGCAGATTGCTAAATCATTTCATAAGAACTTACTATTAATTTTTAATCAGATATGTATAATTATAAAAATCAGAGAATGATATTAAAATGGAAATAAAAGGTTATGGGTGATTCTTCAGAACGGTGTACATTTAAAGCAATTTTTGTAAACACCTTGGCAATTGCGTTCTTACGTAACATTATTATAAAAATTAAATATTTATTCATCTAATAAAATAATTTATTTAAAATTACCAAGGTGTTTACAAAAATTGCTTTAAATGGACGCCGTTCTGGAGAATCACAATTATCATAAAGGTAGTAAAAGAATAAATAAACTTAAGCATTGAACATACTTTTAATTTAGAACACTCATCCAAAATATTTACACAACTTCGGTAATATATTATGGTGCCTTAAAAAACTAAGCTTAATTCTCGCTAATCTCTCTCTACCGTTTGTTTTGCATTAATTACAATTGGGAAGGAGATATTACAAAATGTACACGTAGATCGAATCGACTTTTCGCTTCGCAACAACGTATCGATTTTTTTTTCATTTATTTTATATCTATCATAAAACAGATCTCACTCTCACTCTCTATATTTACTATCACTCCCGCATTTTTATTCATTCATTTCTTTTTTTTTAGTGAAGTTGCAGAAACAAAGCAGTTTAACGTATCAAGCGGTTCTTCTAAACATTCAAAAAAATTACTTAATATACACTACAGAAATTCTCTCTGATAAAACAGTACGTCGCTTCGATCGCTATGACATTCAGTTAACAATTAATAAACAACGTCGATGCGTTTCACTGCTTTGTTAAAACATTAATTGAGCAATGTAAACCTCGGAATCCGTAGTACAGAATATCTTAAATTTTTTTTAAAAACTACGAAATTCCAGTTTATTCGCAAGGCAGCTACGGCATTTGTTCGTTATTTTTTCTTCAAAGGCATTATTTTCAACAGTCCTGAGAACAAAAATATTCTCTTCGCAGCACAAATTGAAAACATGATAAATCGCCATACAGTCTTGGCACTGATTGATTGAACAATATAAATGCAGGTCCTTCGATGACATATCGAATAGACCACATCAAGTCCGACTTGATGTAGCTACTTACATTTCTTCACCGGACCATCATTCTGTTATAATTTACATGGATAACTTATAAATTAATCGGGATTAAAAAAATCGACGCTTGATTCTAAATTAATTAGCATGTCGCACCCTCCGGTTTTTCCTTTTTTCACTTGAAGCAGCACAAAAAATAACTAGTCTCCTTTTTATTTGTATAATTATCGTTTCGCTCTAACAATTTCTTCATACATTAACGTATTTTATGTATATATAATAGAATATATTTATGTATAGATTACTCCATTTCATTGATTTTTGTACATAGTACATACAAATTATAAAAATTCGATATTTCGTGTTTTTTTTTCCACAAAAGAGCCCTTTCCGCGTTTTACATAAACCAATTAATATAGAAAATAAGAAATCTGAATTTCACTTAATAAAACAGTGTGTGACATCTCGACAAAGTGATTCAAGGGATTTGGACGCGTTTCCCTCTAGGTACATATAAGTATCAATCATGAATAACGTCTTATTTGTTTCTTCTCTTTTTTCGCAGATTTTGAAAATTT
This sequence comes from Megastigmus dorsalis, assembly GCA_900490025.1. Classification (NCBI taxonomy): domain Eukaryota; kingdom Metazoa; phylum Arthropoda; class Insecta; order Hymenoptera; family Megastigmidae; genus Megastigmus; species Megastigmus dorsalis. Next base: position 42,031 of record UELU01144695.1, read on the forward strand.
TTTGTACACGCAGTACGCAATTTTGTTGAATAAGTCTTAATCAAAGAATCATGATTTCAGAAAGAGCCAACAAAGAAGCTACAAGTGAATCATTACGCGCGATAAAAGTATAATGCGCGCTTAAAAAGACACTAAAACCGATTTAAAAAATGCTCTTTGTCGCACAACATGCTTTGAACGAAAAATCGTTCGAGTAGAAATAAAACTACCCGTTCGTGCTTCACACGTAATTGCTTCAATGCTTTTTTGCATAATTTGTTTCAATAAATAAGGTATTGTAACAATATAATTTATTAGTAGTATATACTAAAAAACTCGAAAACTCACGTCTTTTCTTTTCAAGTGTATGAAACTACATCTTAAATAAGAGTCTGTCAAAGTTAAACTAAACATCGCACTTAAAATGTTTATACACAAATATAAGTGCGGAGCAAGTAGCGTTTGCAAGAAAAGGAAGTGAACGTTTAAAAAAGCTGCATAACGCAATATGCAATGAACACATTACATCCATTCACAAAATTTATACAAAAACAAATGATGACGATATGATGACAAAATCACGATAATAGTGAAAATGATAATGAGAATGGTAATAACATTAATAATAGTAGTAATAATAATATAATAATAATAATAATAAAATTAGTAGTAATAATAATAGTTATAATAATATAATAATAAAAATAATACAGTACAATACAATATTATATTATATATAGTATAATAAAACTAAAGGTGAATCCACAATTTGATATAAAAAAACGTTAAATAGGACTGATATTGCTTATAATAATTATTGTAGAATACGAATGAAATTAGTCCGTAGATCCTCTCGAAATTATTGACCTACTTGCCAATACGAATAAAATCTAAATTGTTCAAAAAAATTACAAATAATTAATATAAGCCAAATTATGCTATTATCTGCAATATCACAGTACTTGCTGAAACATACTAAAAAACACGCGTACTTTCTCCGTACTGAAAGCCGATTCAAATAAATGAAAAAAAATGGCAAGCTAAATTATTTATGAAGAAAAAAAAGAAACCTCCTCAGCAAACGCCGACGGCCGACACGCCCAAATCCGGCCGTATTTTCAAGTCTTATGAGTTTTCTCCCTGGGGCGTTTTAATAGCTTTTTGTTCCACGCGTGGAATCTTTTTTATTTTTTTATATAGACCTTTGTTTTACCTCTTTCCTATTTTTTTACATACACGATCACGTAAACAAATGTATTCCACTTCTCGAGTATTTACGCACGTTCTTTTGGCTGGACAATTGAATCCATTGAAAACGACATGATACTTTAATCAAGTTTTGTCAATTATTCGAGCAAAGCCTTATTAATGAACAGATTAAATAAAAAATAATTCTACGAGATTCAATCGTCAGAGTTTTGTACTATTTACATTAAAACAGTTTATGCAAATCAATTTCTGTTAATCTAAAACTTAGTAAGAGTAAGTTTACAGGTATATTTATTATAAATTAATCATTGTGTATGATTGTAAATTGATTATTAAAAAAATTTATATATTTTGTATAACCATAAAAACAAAGAGATCAAGTTAAATTGTATTTAGTTTCATTGCATACTTTCTTATTGCTGTTACAAGTTTACTTTACTTGAAACTTTCCTCAAATAGGGATACTTAGTATAAGTCATTGTTTCCTCTCTATCTAACTGGATCAATAATCCTTTATTTTAGCATTGCAGCTTATTATTTAAACATAAAGTAAATTTACTTTTGAAAATTTTTTTTGGATTTTTAATGAAATGGTACCCGTTGAAATTATTGAATACTTTTCTTAAAATCTAACAATTAGATCCCGCAGAATCTCATTCTCCATTTCTGTGTAATAAGCGTACATTAGGCCATAACCTAATTTATAAAAAAAAACTCTGTTCTTTAATCATATTCTTCAGCCATTTCGAGTCGTTTTCAACAATTCCGTCCACCTTAGCATCGTCATTTCGCACAATGACGTACTTTAAATAATAATAATGATGACAATAATAATCATAATAATGATAATAATAAAAAGAGCATAAATCCTGAACGCGCATATTGACGAACGCGCGCCATATGGCCTAATGTCATACGTAGACCGGCCCCTGGTTGTCGTTATCGTCCAGGCTGATTCGACTAGGATAGGCGGGCCCACCGCCGTCATCAAAAAAACGTCTGAACGTGAATTCGAAGAAGCCATGGAAAGGTTTGCCGTTATCCAGCAGCTCGTCGGATTTGTTTGAGTCCGAGGACTCTGAATTTCTTAACTTGTCAGGGTCGACCGGGTCGAAGTTGCTCGTGTCCGTTGGGTATTGAATGCGAGGTATGTGCGGTGCCACTTGACGACGCAGACCTTTTTCAAAATCTATGCTCGAGAAGAACGGATGGGACTTGACTTCATCGGCATTCTTGCCAAGCCGCCGATCTGCGCCCACGCACAGTTTCAAGATCAGATCTTTACCCTCTGACGATAGGTTTGCTTGTTTAGGAATATGCAGAGTGGTTTCCCAGTTGATCACCTGAAAATTTTTAGTTTAAATTGTACTTTTGATAAGAAATAAGTTCAGTGACAATAATTTTAGCTACAAAACTTTAAAAGTTTGCCGAACATGTAACCAACCTTATATTGCGTTTCTGCTGGTGTATTAGCCAAGAATGGAGGAGAGCCGACCAACATTTCGTACAAGATAACGCCGACACTCCACCAATCGCACAGTTGCGTATAACCGGTACGCTGCAAAACCTCTGGTGCAATGTAGTTTGGTGTGCCGACCAAGGAGTGGGCAAGACAACGCTGGTGCTCTCGATGTCGCCTTCGTTCTAATGGCTTTAACTGTATGCAACGGCACTCATTATTCCAGTCGTCCGCTGGGTCCATCGAATCTTGCTTGCCATGGCCTGTATTTAATGAACACATGCAATTTAAATGTTAATTTCATTCCACTTTATAAGAAAATAAAAAGCTGAAATTAATAATGAAGAGTCGATAATAAATCGGAAATATAAAATGAATTAATAACATTTTATTACTATAATAACACTTTCAGTGCGGTGTGCCCATATATGGGTCATAAAATTTTTACTCCAATTGTACGTTTGGAACAAAAATGCAACCTAACAATTTTCGTAAGCGATTTTCATGTTTTTTACAACTCAAATAGCATATTCTCGGCAAGAATATATATATATATATTTAAAAAGAAATTTCAAAGTGATAAATAAATAAGGGCATAATTACCATTCTGCTGGTAATATTTCGAATTATGCGTCCAACGGAAACCTGTGCAGAGTCCGAAATCCGTGAGCTTGATGTGTCCATCTCTGTCAATCAATATATTATCCGGCTTGATATCTCTGTGAATGAAGCCCATTTTGTGAACACTTTCAACGGCACACGTCAACTCCGCAATATAAAACCTCGCAAGCGGCTCCTTGAATATGCCGAATTTGATAAGCAGAGACATGAGGTCGCCACCAGGTATGTAATCCATAACAAAATATAGATTATCTTTATCCTGAAACGAATAATACAGCTTGACGACCCATTCATTATCCGCCTCGGCTAGAATGTCTCTTTCAGCTTTAACGTGTGCCACTTGATTGCGATTCAATACATCGGCCTTCCTCAGCGTCTTCATCGCGTAGAATTGATTCGTATCCAACTTCCTAACCAACGTTACCTCACCGAAAGCTCCGACTCCTATCGGTTTGATCTTTGTAAACATTGATTTATCCATTTTAGCCCGTTTCAACCTGTAATAGGAAATTTCGTTATAACGAAATCTTCATATAGCTTCATTTAAAATTAGATTATTATCAAGGTGTATCCATTTTTTCATCTTTCCATTGCCGTGGATCTTAAAAGTAGAGCAATAAGAAAACAACAAACCTTATATAATTGGACTCCTTTTGCGAAAGCATCTTGCGCATCTGGCATTGAGCCTCAACGCTGAGGCCGATCTTTTGCATCTCCGTCTCTAGCTGAAAGCGCCGATATAATCGTTGTTTATGCGATTTGAGCACATTCTCCACGTGTTGTTCCATGAAAAACTTGAAAGCTTGAGGCGAGTAATTGCGTACTTTGCAGTCGCGTCGCTCTTCTTCCTTCTCCTTGCTCATGTGTTTCCGCTCAGGTATGGGAGATTGGTGCTTGATCTTGTACTGATTGGTGCCGGTAGCGGCACTGCCGCCCGTAGTCTTCTTGTCGCCGTCCGGCAGCGACTGATGATGATTGTTGCTGTTCCGTTGGCCGCTCGAGACCGAACTCGAGGCCGTCGGTGGCAGAGGCGGTGTTTCTGTGGGATGCTGTTGACAGCCCTCGCCAACGACCACCGCAGCAGGAGAGTATTTTCTTTGCAGCGGCGGATGGTGAGCTACTGGCGAGGAACGAGGTGCCGAGCCACTTTCCACAGTTGCACCCTAAAAGTTATAGTAATATCGATTGAAGAGCTGCCAATTGTAACCGATTCGTAAACTAACTTTGATAAATGCTCTTCATGCACTGCATTCGTGAACAAAATAAGAGCAGTTAAAAATAATAATAAGAAACTAATTTCTCGTACAGACAGTATGAATAACGACTTACAATAGCCATGCCGCAAGACTCGTCACTAGTGGGTGTGCCGTAAGGTGGTGGCGGCAGCGGATGGTGAATACCTCTCTGTGCAGCGAGTGCCTGCATGGTAGTAGCATAACTGGGTGGTTCGGTCGTGGGCACGCCAACCGGCACTCCCATACTCATGGATGCTCCGGGCGTTCCGCAACCCGCGCTACTGTTCCCAACAACCGGAGGATAAGCCGGTGGCGGCGCCTGTTGCTGTTGTTGTTGTTGCTGCTGTTGCTGCTGCTGTTGCTGCACCTGTTGTTGCTGTTGCTGTTGTTGTTGTTGTTGCTGTTGCTGCTGCTGCTGCTGCACCTGCTGTTGCACCTGCTGTTGTTGCTGCTGCTGCTGCTGTTGTTGCTGTTGCTGCTGTTGCTGCTGCTGTTGTTGCTGCTGTTGCTGCTGGGCCTGCTGCTTCTGTTGTATCGAGGAAGCGTAGCTGGGCGGCGGGGGCGGCGTACTGCTCGTCGTCGAGATCGGCTGTGGCGAGGTGGGCGCTATGGCCGTCTGTAGAACGGGTTTCTGCACCTGGGTACTCTTGACCGACTGCATGATAATGGGTGGCTGGGTCTTGGCTTGTCGTGCGCCCCAGGCTTGCAGAGGCGTGGGTCGCGCCATCGACTGGGTCTGGCTGTTGGGGGAGATGGTCGAGACGGTGATGGGACTGGGCGAGCCCGCCGACGTTGGCCCCGAGTAGATGCCCGAGGACGGACTCTTGCGGTAGTCTTGCTGCGACTGCGTCGGACTCTGACGGTTCTGCATCGAGGCGCTGTACGAGGGCGGCTGGACCGGACCCGCCGACGACGACGAGACGATCGGATAAGGCGGAGGAGGCTCCACTTGGTTCGAGGACGCGCTGTTGCTCGACTGGTAAATACTCAGAGCTTGTATCTGCTGAGAGAGCTGCTGTTGCACCTATTACAAGTATACGAATGGACAAGATAAAGACGCAATTTCTCGGATATTTTCCTTTCATTGTTATAACACAGCTTAGAAGTCTGTAGAGATGTAGCTATGCAGCTAGGCGCAGTGTATTTACCTGTGGCCCGTTCTGAACGATCATGGGCTGTCTGCCGGCGGAACTAGCGCTCGAGGTAGAGACCGGACTGGTGCCCCGCTGGGGGAGGTTGACGGAGCCGGAGCCTGAGCCGGCGCCACCGCCGCCACCGCCACCGCCGGGCGCAGCGAGGGGCGCCCTGCTCGGGACTACCGGCGCCGGTGACATCCTCTTGAGCATCTCCTGCATCTTGGTGGGCACGTTGGGCGGACTGTAGGGCGCGTGGGGCGGAGGCGGGGGCGGCGGCGTCGAGCTGCACCTCGGTGGCGGGGGCGGTGGGGGCTCGCGGTCCACGAAGCTGCTCGGCGAGTACTGCCGACTGAGCTGGGGATGGTGGGGACTGAGGCCTCCCTCGGCCGGCAGTCGCGGACTGTCTGACCGTGAGCTCCCGGCCCCGCTGTCGAGGGCAGGAGAGCCGCGCTGGAGCGAGAGCTCGCGCTCGAGACTGGGCTTGCGTATCAGCTTGCTGTTGAGTTTGCTCAGTCCGTTGAGGCTGGGACCGTCGACCTGGTGGCAGGCCGCTTGCTTCAGGTAGTCGACCGAGGCGTCCAGACGCCAGCCCGTCATTTTCAGCGCGCGCACGCTCAGCTCCTGCGAAAACAGACATGGACCAGGGGCTCGTTAGCGATCATCGGTAATTATACATATATATATATATATATATATATATACATGTTATAAGGTTAATATCTATACACTCTCTTTTCCTTTTGGTCCTTTGCAATTTTAGGACAAATCACGCCAAGTTTTTGTTGTACGACTCAAATAACAAAGAGAATTAGTTCATTCAATAGGATACAATGGGTCCGACGCACCTTGGCGGCGTATCGAAGTTATACCTTGCACGGCGGTCAACGACGTTGAGAAACGATAACCGCGGTTAGTACTTGGATAGGTGACCACTTGCTGTCGGTAATGCGACATAAACCCCCAAATCGAATCTTTCAATATACCTGGGTTTGCTAATGTGGTTTCTAATTAATGTTTTTAAATAAAGATGTGGGTTTAAATACTGTGAAACGCCGGAAGGAAAAACAGTGGCAAACAGCAAATTTAAAAAAAAAATTTTAATAAGATAAATTGTTGATATAAACCATTGGGAATGCATTTGACATACATATCATAAAATAATATTGTGGGCGTTTCAAATTATATTCTATTTGGCCAAATAAATTTACTCATCAATTTGAGGTGAATCATTTCTCAGAAGCTACTTTTTCTTAAGTACTTTTCTGTTTGCGATAAAAGTCGAATCTAAACTTAAATATCATTCTTGAACTAAATGACAATAAAATATCATTTATAAAAATATATTGTAATTGACATTATTTTGAATAAAGAGATCTAAAATATTCGGCATTCATATTAGTTCCCAAAATAGGTAATTGTACAAAGTCTTATTGTATTAAACGACAAAGTTATCAAGAAGGTTAAAAATAGTAATATTCGCGTGTACAGGATTGCGATGCTTTTCTCAGGTACTCGTATTTGTCTTTAAAGTACAACCTTAATGGTTTTTATGAAATTTATCCATCAAAGACCTAAAAAGCCGATTTAAGGTCACAATATTTCAAAAATTAGCCCTACACTGACATTTATATATGAAAATAATAAATCTTGGAAGTGTTGAAGAAGTTTAATTAATATATATTGATTCTTTAACGTTTTACTAAGTAATGTTATGATTTTCACTCAAATTAACTCTAACTTTATTTCAATTTGAGTAAAAATCATTATATAATTATTAATTTTTTTATATAAAAATTTAAAAGTTAATTATGATTTTATTTATATAGAAATCATAATTAACTTTAACTTTCTTTCAATTTGAGAAAAAATCTTAACTTGACTCAGTAAAAAAGTCATACTTTAACTCTAACTTTCTTTCAAAATATAACTATGTGTTACTACAATAATCTAGCATATAAAAACATGGTATATCGTATGCATATTGTATGCATACTGTAATAGTAAAAGTCTTTATTATTACAATTTGTTCCAGTTTGCTTTTCATTCAGAATGTACACATATTCAAAAGCATGTATAAATTAATAATTTCTCGTAGCATTTATATTTATAAAACAATCTAACAAATTTTAATAATGAACCTTCTACTTAATTTCTTAATAACATTGAAATAACCTTTACTGCTACATTATAAAGAAAATTAAGTTCTAATTTTTTTGAAGATTTTGTGAATAACACAAGTATAATTATTTACACCTACTGAGAGCTGAATAACTTCTTTATACTAATATTACTACTAATAATTTTAAACCATTACTGTGACAATAATAAAAACTTCAGTAATTTATGATACACAATGATATTTGTTTTCTTAATTTTGAAAAGCTTAATATTTTAATAAGTCATCGATGAATCACCAATTATTTTAAATAAACTCATTCATTAATTCGAAAATGAATTTGAAATAAGTATTTTAATAGTGCAACAACTTTAACTCTAACTCTAACAATTATAACTCTTTATTTATTTATTATATAATTCAATTCGTTTCAAGTTTTCTGTAATACTGTTTCATATATAATAATGGGTTTGAAGTTTACGCCATTGTAGTACAACCATAAAATTGTTTTATTTGTTTACTTTTCATTATAATGGATTAAAACTTTATTAATTAAATGTAAATCACAAGGTACAAGCAATAATTTTTTCATTGTACTCCACCAATACAAACTTTATATTCATACATAATGAATGTCAGTTAAGTAAAAAAAATTTATTCCCTCAATTTGATGGATAATTAGTTTTAAGAGTTTTTTATTTAAATAAATACAATAATATTTCATCAAAATAATTTAACAATTAAATAAAATTATTAAGTAAATGCAAAAATCATTCAAATTATTTTGTAATATTAATTTGTTCGAAATAAATGTGTACAATCCAAAAAAAATTTAATCAAAATCGGAAGAAGTTTCAAAAAGTATCCTTGTATTCCAACAATGTAAACTTCTGATATTCATATAATATAAAAAAGGAAATTAATTTTACCTCTGTGTAACCCATGGCTATAAGTTGGGCTAATGCCTGACGTTGATCAGGTCTTTCTATAGATCCAGATGCACCAGACAGACCACTGAGACCAGAAGCAGAACTTACACCACTAGTAGTCGAAAGTGTTGATATTGTGCTAGCAGCGCTCGAACCAACTTCTCCTGTACCACCTACAAAATAATATCATTTATATAATTGTTATTTTAATAGTCTTAGTAAACTTAAGTAAAATATTTTATCTAAAGAGGAAGCATTAACTTTGAAGCCTTATTTTGATTAGATTGTGGATATATTCCATGGTATAAAATCATAAATGATGACTCATATGTTAATTTAAGGAACCTTTTCTTAAAATTGACAAATTTAAAACTTATACAATTCATTGTGTATTATTAATTTTATGTAAAACATTTTTATTATTTTATAAATAAATTTCCTATTGTGCAATTAAATCATGTATTTCACTAAATGCAACATTATTTACTTTAATCTCAATGTAACATAAGTATTCAAAATTAATAATAATTTATGGTATTTAAGAACTCTTGTATAAATAATAATTCCAATTAATGGCTTATTTACTTTTATTATGTATACAGTTAAAATAAGCATGTTTTTTTTAATAAATATTGCATAATACACTATTTTTAAAGATTTGTTGTTGTACTTATTATACTTTTAAAAGAGACAAAAAATACTTTTAATGCATGCCTTAGACATTCCTTTAATGAATAGTGTTTAATTTCATAATAAACCACAATATCAATATTATAAGCAGTTCCACATATTATTTGTAAGAAAATTTTTTATATTCTTATCGATATTGTGAAGTTATAGAAAATTTTGTAAAAATAATAGTCTTAAAAGTAATTATATATTCTAATATTAAGAGTAGGTTACATACCAATATTCGCAAATGGGAGCAAAGAATTACGGATCTCAGCTAGAGCCTTCTGATGATATCCAGAGGCGCGTGTGCTTGACTTGCTCACCGCAGGTGGATTCATAGTGGCCCATGCTAGGCCCTTTGGGACCTAGCGATAATTTGGCAAAGACATAAACACACTGCTGATGCAATAAACACATTTAAGTCATAGCAAAATATTGAATCTTTTGTTTATCTTTGAAAACTTAAATGAAACATTAAACTATAATCTTCATTGTCAACAATAATAGATCCAATGATTCACTCGCTATTCCTTATTAATAATACAAGGCTTCTTCATAAGGCACTCAGTAAAATCGACTAAAGCACAAAGTCTCAGATAAACGTAATTCAAGGCACAAGGAACTGGGAGAACCCAGTAAAAATACAGTATCTTTGTAACGACTCTTGACAATCACCAATCCTATCATCGTCTAGTGTCATCGCTACAACCAATGTTAACGATATTCTTCCAACTTATCAAGCACAAAAACAAGTCCATCTAAGCATATCAGCTGGTCTAGCCAGCTTCAATGTCCAAAGTGTCAATGTCATTTCAGTAGTGTAGTCGCACTAACCAATGCTTCATTTTCCATTTCCCTCAATCACCAACTTGAAAACATTACAAACCGGAGCAAGTCTTACTTCAGCTCTAACTTCTGTCCATAAATAAATCCAAAACTTTATCGGTGCAGCTCCACGTCGTCAGCGAGGATCCTTAACTACCAGGGCTGCTCTCTGGTATCTCTTAGATTCTCTCTTTCTAGACTGCTATCCTCGAAGCCGCCTGGAGGCTGATCGCTCCGAAATCCTCGAGCAGTCTTGGTTCACTCTGTCTCCCTCGATTTTGGCACACTCACTCGCCTTAGCTCGGTGCTCTCTCTCTCTCTCTCCTCTCTCTCTTTTTTTTTCCTCCGCCGTCGCCTAGACCCGCTGACGACGTCGCATATTTTCCGCGCTCCGTTGCCTTTTAGGCAGCTGCACCGAGCGAGAGAGAAGGAGAGAGAGAGAGAGGAAAACGGCGTGCGATCGGCGCTGCGTTGCGCGTGCGACGACGACGATGACGGTGATGACGAGGAGGAGACGAGAGGATAAGCTGGTGCAGACACCTTTGCTGCACGACGACGGGCTTGTCGTAACCTCTCTCGTCTCTTTCACTCTTGCGCGCACTCCGGGCTCGCGTACACACACACACACACACGCACGTACACAGAGAAGCCTTCAAACAGGAACTCGACGTCGAGCGCGAGGATATACAGGCGACGTGGACGTCGTCGGCTGTTTACCTCTCGTACATGTATACTGCCAGTAAGGACACAGACGGATCGCACGTCGGTGGACTAGTAGCAGCAGCAGTAGCAGCAACACCAACAGCAATGTGTAGTTGTAGTAACAGCAGCAGCAGTAGCAGTAGTAACAGTAATAGCAGCAGCAATAGCAGCAACAGCAGTACCAGCAGCAACAGCAGCAGCACCAGCAGCTCGTTTGCTCTGTCGGGGTGCGCGAGATGACGGAGAGCAGTGAGTGTGTCTCGCTGTCTCTCGGTTACGGGACTCGGTGCGCGACACGAGGTAGACCCGGGCGCTCACGGACGCACTTACACTTGGACGCAGCGGTGCTGTAGCTGTGGCGCAGCGTTAGCTATCACACGGCCGACAACAAAGAGAGATACGGCCGTAAATTACTAAAGTAACTGGCAGCCATTTTGAAGTGCCACATTCCTGGGGACCGACTTGACACTCGCGCACACTCGCCTGTGCTCTCTCTCTCGCGGCCGCCGCGCGCTCTGCTGCTGCTTGCGCTGCACTATACCCACCACTCACCAGTCGCTCTCTATGTGTACGGGTGTACCTCTCTCTCTTTCTCACTGCAGCGCACTTGCTCGCACCCTCTCTCTCGCTCCATCACATACGGAGCTGTCGACTGGCTTCGTCTCTGTCTTGCTTTCGCGCGCGCGACCGAGAGATGTATACATACGCTATGTGTATAGCTACTATATATATATATAGCTATATAGTGCGCGCAATCATGGCCTGTGTGGTATGCGGAGTGCAGCTGTCTCTCGCGCTCTTCTTCTCTCCGCGCGAGGTCCTTTTCTGCGTTCGACGTCCTTGTCGCACTCGCTGGTCGAGCCTACATATATAACTACTGTATACTGCCGCCATAAGAAAGAGCGAGCTAGACGCACACGCTGGTGGATGGTACGAAGGCATGCGCGCGCCTTCGCGTAACGCGTTTACCTACTCCAAAGCTGCACACAAAAGCGCAATAAGGGAGACGGAACGAAAGAGCCAGCGATCTTGTATATAATACTGTATACATACACACACTCATAAGTCATATATATATACAATATACATGTAGCTGCTCTCTCTTTATTATCTCTTTCGTATGTTTCTCTCTTTCTACTCCGTCAACTCCGTGTTTCTTTTACTGTTCAGTAGTAGGTTAGCTGTATTTGAGCGTGTAGGTATATATGCGATATTATTACTCCACTATGTTTTAATAAACTATTCTTTTTGTAATTATATATTTAGTATCATTTCTTTTTAAATAAAGAATAGAAAATTCAAAGTACATATATCTTCCCGAGTATTCAATATTCAATAAATAACATATTGAATGAAAAATATTAAAAATATTACAAATTACCTACGGCCATTGAAGATCATATGCATATTATGTATATACATAGGTACACAATAAATACATCCATATACCTATATACCTGAGTGAGTTGAGAGTTCAGAGTTGTGACGGATTTGACACAAAAAAAGGACTTTTAATTAATTATGAACGTATTTATTCAGAACCAAAGTAGGTGTTTATTATTTGTTACATATAGTTTTTATATAGAAAAATATCAAACTACCTAATTTGAAAAAAAAATATTTATCAATATATAACATTATTTTATAAAGAAAGAATATTCTATACATCTGATAATGACAATTGTTAATGATTTAAAAACAATGACATTTGGTTGCTTTAATACATTTTAAATATATAACAATTGATTAATAAAGATAAAGAAAGATCACTCTATTAAAAATAAATTTTAGCGCCGTTTCTATGATCAGAAAGAGACCTCTAGATATACCTATATAGATTAATTGCTTTCTGCTCTCAACAATTGCAGCTCACGCCTATGATCGCGGTGCGGTACCAAACGGCCAACCCCACCAACGGGTCTTGCATGCAAGACCGGAGAGACCCGCAAGCTGTATTATATATATTTCAATCATAACCTCATAATTTTAAAACGAAATTTGGAATCTAAGCGATAAAGTAATAAACAGAAATTGTTTATTAAATGAAGGGCAGGTGATAGCTGTGATTATAGTAATCTCTTCTTAGTTCAATATATAGACATATGTAATTGAAAACGCGTGACATTTTGTACTTAGCTTGTAATAACAGATATTATAACTACATATATTACAAAATATTGAATTAACTATTATGTAAACTTATTAAAAAATGTTGCTTTCAGATAATATATTGTTAAAATGGGTGCTATTAGATCTAAATTTGTTAAACCATTTAGAAATTGGAATGTTGAAGATCGAGCTCATAAGCTTATTTCAAGAGCAAAACCACTACCGGCTCCCACTTATGAATCAACACAAAAACAAATAGAATTAGTAAATGAAAGTGAGTTTTTATTTATAATATTTGAAAAAATAATTTGCATCTTTGAAAATGATAATACATTATTATCTTAATTTTTAGGGGAACCTGAATATCAACAAGTTTCTAAAAAGAAAAATACACAACTTGATAATTATTTGAAAAATGTGTACGTGACTTCTGATGTGGCACAGGTAAAAATATTACTTCATTGTTTAAGATATTATCAATATATTTCGTACAATATATTCATCAATCTATGTCCATTTTGTAGGAAGAAAAACTTAATACAAAGGATAATCCTGATCGTCCATTACCAAAAGATAAATTTTCACCAGAACAATTTGAGTTTGGATTTTATGAGCCAAAAGAAACCAAAATTGGTAAAATAAGTTTGCGACAAGCAATAGATTTTATAACTAAACATAATAAACACCCAGAAAAATATACAGTAGACACTATAGCAGCTGAATATAAAATACAATCTAAAGCTGTAGGTAGGTACCATTTCCATTTCAGTATTTGTGAAAACTTTAAAAAAGAAAGCACAATCAATCAATATTCGATTTAAAATGTTTATAAAATCAAATCTGAATTCCTTTATTATATTGTTTAATTTCTCATATGTTGGTTTCAGCTGATATTTTAGAATATTATAAAATTTATGAAGTTTGGAAATACGATACACACAGAAATGCAGATGCAGATGCAATAGCTCAACCTATCGAAATATCAACCAAATCAGGTATCAGAATTCTACACACTAAAAAGAAGAAAAAGGTTGTCAGTAACTCACTTGAGGAACAAATTTTAAAACATGGAAAGCTGCAAATAGAAGAGTCCGAAGATGTTAAGAAAATCAAAGAAAAGTAAAACTTTGAAGGTCTTTGAAAATATTATTGTTGATTTCTTTAAGTAGGTTGTAAATAAAATATTTATAATAAACAACAATCTAAAAATAGATTTTAATAAAAAATTTTGTTTTGTATTTTATTAAAATGAAAGGAATTAATATATTTCTGTTATTTACAATTATTGCATTGAAAATTTAATAATTTAATGATTTAATGATGCTGAAAACTAAGATTGAAAATATGCCAGAACTTTGACCATATAAGGTCACAAAGGGTGTGTATGTGTGCTTCGAATTTCGTTTCCACAATTGCATTATTGTTCAGTGATTAATTCGATACTACTACAGTGAAAATTCTATCAAAGTATGTTTCTCTTTCAATTATTCCGAAAATTTAATAATGTAGATGTAAATTAGTACAAGAAATTTTCGAGATTACATCTAGGTATCTTAGACAATTTTCCAGTGTCTCGCGACCGCTGGGATTGCGCCGGTAGGTATTTAACAAACGAGCGATGTTGTCCAATTAGAGAAGCAGAATCTTGGGCGTCGACCAATAGTATCGCGCATTTGCAGATCTTCGGAGAGAGATCCAGAATGAGCACATGAATCGAAGGAAGTCGTCCATTGTTATTTATTCGTCACACGAGTGCACGCGGCTTATATTTTCCTCGACGTTGGCTTTTTGAGTTTGAGAAAACTTGTCTTTTGTGGGTGGATATAACGTCGATCACGAAGAAATGTCGACGGTAGCAAGTAGTTTGGCCGTTGGTGGCACGCGACAATCCGGTGCTCCAGTTCGTACGCAAAATGGTAAATCTAACCTAAGTATCACATTTAGCTCCAAAATTAATTTATACTGCTGGAATTTATTGATAGTAGAATTAATATTCATTTAAAACTACTGTTGTCATTTTATAATATTAATAGTATTTTTTACTTTTAATGAGCTCATATTAGTTGAATTTGCAAGGACTGGGTGCAATTGTTAAGTTGCTAAAGGAATGAAGCTTACAATGTTTAAACAATAACAATTTGCACTTAATTAAGTTGAATATCGCATAGATATAAATATAAATTATCTTCTTACATACTGATATAAGCCTAGCTTAAAAAATATTCAAACTTTAGAGAATTTAAAAAAATTTTTTGCATATTAATGTGTGAAAGTTACCTATTTGCACAGGAATTAATGCAATTTTAATTTATAAGTACTGTTTATATTCTACTCATCAATAATTTTTATGTATTACAGTTATGGCTGCATCTGCTATTGCCAACATAGTAAAGAGTTCTCTTGGACCTGTTGGTCTTGACAAAATGCTGGTCGATGATATTGGTGTAAGGACCTTCAATTTAAATAACTTAAATGAATATGTAATATGTTCTCATTAACTTTATATGTACAGGATGTCACAATTACAAATGATGGTGCTACAATTCTTCGACTTTTGGAAGTTGAACATCCAGCATCTCGTATTCTTGTAGAATTAGCACAATTGCAGGATGAAGAAGTAGGCGACGGTACTACCTCAGTTGTAAGCTAAAAATATTAAGTTTTTGTGTTTGTAAATCATACTTATATTTATCACTAATTTATTGTGTTGAATTACTAGGTGATTGTAGCTGCAGAATTACTCAAAAATGCAGATGAACTTGTTAAACAGAAGATTCACCCAACTTCCGTAATCAGTGGTTACAGATTAGCTTGCAAGTATGTTAAACTTTGACTATAATACATAAACTGTTTCATTTACTATTAAATAATATTTCATTTACTGTTAAATAATTATGTTAATTTTTCAGAGAAGCCTGCAAGTACATTCAAGGAAACTTAACAGTCAGTGTTGAAGAGCTTGGTAAAGATTGCTTAATAAATGTTGCCAAAACTTCAATGTCCAGCAAAATTATCAATGAGTATCCTTTTAAATTTAAAAATTTTGTAATTATAATAATTATGCAATTTTGAGTCTACAATAATTTTATAAATTGAAAAAATATTTCAAATTGAATGCACCACTTGTTTACATATAATTTTCCTATACCAAAATTGTACAGTGATTCCGATTTCTTCGGCAACATGGTAGTAGAGGCCGCCAATGCGATAAAAGTCAGCGACGGTAAAGGTGGATATTTATATCCCATAAGAGCTGTAAATGTACTTAAGGCTCACGGCAAAAGTGTGCGGGAATCTGTCATCGTTCCTGGTTACGCACTGAATTGTACATTGGCCTCACAGGCAATGGTAAAAAAAATTACGAACGCCAAAATCGCGTGTCTGGACTTTTCACTGATGAAAACGAAGATGAAGTTGGGTGTTGAAGTTCTTATCAATGATCCTGAGAAGCTGGAAGACATTCGTCAGCGTGAGGCAGATATTACGAAGGAGCGTATCCAGAAGATTCTGTCTACAGGTGCAAATGTTATTCTCTGTACCGGTGGTATTGATGACTTGTGCCTTAAGGTAAATATTGAAAATTCTAATGAATATTCTATAAAATTTGATACCTCGGAAAATTTTTATTAATTTATTTATTTATTTATTTGATACTCCAAGGGACTGTACAGTCTGTAAAGTCCATTTACAATATGTGATACAATAACGAAAGGCATATGCTATAATTGCCAAAACTGTCAGATATCTAAAAACAATATTTAACATAATTTTTAAAACTTCCTATGGAATGAAGTTTTCTAATTGTTAGGGGCAAAGAGTTCCATGCACGTCTCATTCTATAAATGGGGAAAAAATATAAATTTTTAAATTTTTATTAAACTTGACAAAACATATAAATTTTATAAAATCTAGACTGAATAACTAATTGTAGTTTTATAAGCTATTATAAGATGAATATGAACTGCTGATAGAAATTATTAAATAAATTAATTTTTCAGTATTTCGTTGACGCTGGTGCAATGGCTGTTCGCAGATGTAAGAAGGTTGATCTCAAGCGTATCGCTAAAGCAACTGGTGCACACTTTGTGACGTCACTAACTAACATGGAGGGAGAAGAGACCTTCGATCCCAACTTCCTTGGTGAATCTGCCGAAGTCACAATTGAAACGATTTGCGACGACGAGCTCATAATCGTTAGAGGGTAAATTAATTTTCATAATTTACTTATCTGTTTATTCATAAAAAATATTTCCTTTTTCCTTGAATAAGAAAACTAATATTTTGAAAAATTTACAGGCCAAAAGCTAGGACAGCAAGTTCTATTATTTTACGTGGACCTAACGACTTCTACTGTGACGAAATGGAGCGTTCGATTCACGACGCCTTGTGCGTAGTCAAACGAGTTCTTGAAAGCAAAAGCGTTGTTGCTGGAGGAGGTTGTGTTGAAGCTGCTCTTTCCATTTATCTCGAAAATTTCGCAACATCATTGGTAATTATTTATTTATAGAAATGGATACTATTTTAAATAAAATTTTATAATATAAAATCAATGATTTTATTTAATTTTTTTTAAATATTTTAGAGTTCCCGAGAACAGCTCGCGATAGCTGAGTTTGCCCGATCTCTTTTGGTTATTCCCAAAACTTTGGCTGTTAATGCGGCGCAGGACGCTACAGATCTTGTTGCTAAACTTCGAGCTTATCATAATTCCAGCCAAACGGTCGCTGATCATGATCATTTAAAATGGTATGCTTTCTTATCATGAATTTTCAAATTTTATTGAAAAAATTGGATTTATATCATCTTAACAATGGTTATATTAATTATTTAGGGTTGGTTTGGATCTGTATGAAGGAACCATTCGCGATAACAAGAAAGCAGGAGTTCTTGAGCCAGCGATGTCGAAGATCAAATCTCTCAAATTCGCTACTGAAGCAGCTATCACGATTCTGAGAATCGATGACATGATCAAGCTCGACCCGGAAAAGTCCAAGGATCAGTCGTATCAGAATGCAATGGAGTGCGGCCAGCTTGATGGATGAAATTAAATTATATGTATTAAATGATTACTTTATATTAGATTTTTAAATTGCTCACAGACTGTTTTTTACGAATGACTTTTTGTAAAACGAAAGTCCAACATCATAGATCCCACAGGATTGCAAGACGCCGAGGAATAATTTGGTGAAATTGTACGGCCATTGCAAAACTAAAAATATTCTCATACGTACTCAAGAAACAATCACCAAGTTGTAATGCAACCAAGAATTGCACTAATAATAAATGAAACATTTTAAATAAAGCTTTTTCTTTACTAAATGAATTATTATTAATTTATTTTATTATATTCTTATCTACAAACAGTGTAATTAAATTTTAGTACGGGATTTACACAACGTAACGGAATTTCAAATCGAAGATCAGAATTATAAAAAAAAATTAAAAAAAAAATTAAAATCACATTTGCAATAATCCCGCAATATAATTTTATTTTTATTTTTTTCATCGACTTGTTTCCAATAAAAAATCGCGCAAGTTCGAAAGACAAATACTTTGTCATACTTCCTTTAACACAATATATTACATGATTCGCTTTTTTTGACAATTCTACAACAAGAGTATAGATCGTCCAATTAAACTACATTTCTAAGAACGTAACATTCGTCCCTCGATGTCGCACGCTTTGATATAACGCAGAATATAATTTCTACTCGTTTCATTTATGAAGATTCTGGAAAATGTCCAAAATCCATTCACACAAAATTCTTACAATGAAAACGAACAATGTTTGATGATTTTCCAATAAAGTATAAAAATGAAAAAGAAAAATCGTGATGAGTTTTGAAATGACATTGATTATAGAGCCTAATGGGAGCTGCAGTCGATCACCCTTAATTTTAAGGGGAAACTATAGTCAAGTATAAAATAGTTCGTTTTTGTAAACATACTTAAAAATTTTATTTTTGTACATTATTTTATCAGTTTTCAGTAATTCATATAAAGCACATGATGTTAAAGTACATGTATTTTCTAAAATTTTTTGTAGTTATTAAACATTCAATGCTGATTAAATTACAAGAATAAAGAGTATACATTTATATTTTATCTAACTTTAGTTCTGAAATAATAAAAAATTACAAAAACAAATTTTACAAACAAACAATTCTTTTATTTTTTCAGAATGTAAAGTTAAATAAAATATTTATTTTTTTCTTGCAATTTAAAATTTATACCAATTTATATATTTTTTTAAATACTCCAATTTTCACGTACAATATTACAAATATTTTCTTAAAATTACTGAAAAATACCATAATATACAGCCGTTGCTTAAAGCTAATAGCTTATTCATAAAAAGAAACTTGGTTTTAGTTTTTATGAACAAGCTTTAGAAGTTCAACTATACTCTCCCCTTAATTACAATTCTTTTTTTTAAGAGTTTCAACAATAACATCGTATATTGTTAATCTAAATCGATGTATTTATCAAAACTCAATCTTTAGATGCACTTTATTATAACAAAAATAGTACTCGTTTTTATGAATAAAAATAAAAAGATATGCATTTTTCTTAATTTCCATAATTTCTTTCTAAGTTTGCATGAAAAACTCGAATGTCTATGTTTGTAAAAATTATGTTGCATTAAATAATTAAATATAATGTAAACACGGAACAATTAAATTGTCTTATCTTTTAGCATCTAACAAAGTTTGTGTAGAAATATACTCTTCCTTAATCTTATATATTCATATAATATATGCATATTTACTGGTTTTTCAATGGTGAGAAATAAATACTCATGGTCTGATAAATTACTTGATTGACGCTTATTTGTAAAAAGAGAAAAATAAAACCATGCCAATTTATTACTATTATACGTGTTAAACGTGGTAAATTTGATGAAAAAAAAAAAAAAAAATCAAAGTCTTTAAAGCGCTGGATTTTCGAACTTTGGGCCTTTGGTAACATAAATGTCAGCATACGAGCATTCCTGATTGATTTCCAAGACTTGGAACTTCTTTAGAACCAGTAGGGTATAAAACTTTTGCGCCGCCTGTAATCATAGGTTTAGATCATAATTGAGTAAAATATACATACATTATATATTTATATGTTATGTAAGTTACTTTTTTTATTTTATTATAAACGATAAAAAAATTTTTAAACCTACCTGTTTGCGACTATTTTTGTGGGTCATTTCAGATAATGTTAAATTGTCTCTTGCGTCTAGTTTATTTTTGATAACTCCATACATGTGCGCCGCACGTTTGTTCAGGACACGCTCCTCGAACTGCTCGTATGTTTCATCCATTTGTTGTTCTTCTTGCTGCAAGTTTTATAAATATTGTTATAGAAAATATACGTATGAAAAAAATAAAAAAATTTAACATACCGGTCCAACCGAAGGCGGAAACTCATAGTCTTCATGATTCCATGGTGTGGCTGGTCCTCGTTCCGAAATAGCGCCAGGAGTATGAGCTGGTGGATGTTGCTCGTCGTAACCCATATACGTCACTGGTGGTGCATTCTGGAAGATAAAGTTAACATTTTTTATTATTACTTATTAAAATTTTTAATTCATTTCAAAGTAGTAGAAATACTTACTTGATCATATCCCATATTCTCCATTTGAGGCATATCAGAGGGTGGCAAAGCATCCTCGAGATGAGGTTCGTCCAAGGGCTCCTCGGCTGTACCAAGTAACGAGCTGACCTCGTTAGGTGGTATCTGTGGCATTTCCATACTGAGGAGAGGATTCTCCGCAGGTATCGTACCACCAATTATATCCGACTGGTCTCCAGTAGACATTATACTGCTGATATCAGGTACCGTAGGTTCCTGAGGCAAAGGTACTTCGGGTGGTGGTATGGGTGACGGTGCTGCTGGAGGTTCTTGAGCGACTTGCATACTCGGGGCCTCTACGGATTCCGAGACCGTCGATGGTTGCGTGATGTCTGGTTGCAGTGGCGATGATGGTTGCTTAAAGAATAGACATTTTGTACTGGCACTGTTTGATCAATAGGCTTAGTTTTGTAAATGATAAGCATTACAATTAAACGATTACTTAAAGAATGCTTAAAAACCATGGACAAAAGCTTACTTCTTCATCAGCTGGTGCCTTCCGTTTTCTCGTAGACCGCCTAGTTTGGATACCACTCTGTTCGAATACAGGTTCAGGCTCCTTTGGCTCGTCCCTCATTTGTTCCAAGGGCATCGCGTCCTCGTCAACACCTCCTAACCGCCCAAAGTCGTCATGGTCGTACGTTTTACTCGTAAGGTGCCGTTGATAATTCTAAATATAAATAATTGTAATATTATCTTAAGCTGAACATTGAATTTATAAAATATAAATGTTATTTTAAGAATTTTCACCTTGAACAGAACTCTAGCTGGAATTGGCCTAGCTGGCAGAGCGAAAAGTTTTTCAACTCCTCCAGTTTCCTTCCAGTGCATTAACCTTTTAGTCGGTGGTGCTAAGTCTAAAGTCGTGACAATATCACTAGTATCGGACAATTGAGCTTTCATTTCCTCGCCGGAAATATTTTTGACTTCATCAACGATCAATTTTCTCTTCCGCTTGGCCTTTGTGAACCCTATAAATAAAATAAATAAAAAATATTGATTTAAAAAATAAATAATAAAATTAAATAGGATTAACTCTTATTGATTTTCACGTGACTTTTCATTTATGCAATTAATCATACCTTTAAGGGCAGAGGCATCGACAGGTGCTAAAGCAAAACTTTCCTCTTCATCATGCAGCAGTGTTGTTTGCTCTTGCATCACAGGCTGTTCCTCGTGACCATCCATTGCATGATCATCCACTGCAAGTTGTGGTGCTGGAGTAAAACGTCGACTGGCTACGCTTATTCGACCACCAGCATCGATGGTCGTTGCTGGGGTTGGTGGCCTTGAACCGTCACTACTACTCAAAATATTTTATAAATTACTCAAACTTTAAATTCATGAAAGATGAAAACTCTGATGATTAAAGATTAAATTTAGACCAATAACGTACCTCATTCCACCCATTGGTGATGGTGGACCACCTCCAAAGTGATCTCCCATATCTTCGTCTGAGTCATCATGAACCGAAGGAGCTACCGCTGCTGCATTTGGTTCTTGTGGTTCTCCTATCGAACTGACATCTGGTACAGGAACTTCACCCATAGGTGCTTCATCAAATAAACCACCTTCAAATAACCCTCCAGCTACAAAAACAGGTTAATATTTTTATTGATGATTTATTGATAAATGACAATAGAAAAAAATCACTTTAATTATCATAAAAATACTTACATATCATATCCTGACCTAAATGTCCACCAAATCCATCATCTCTAATTGGTGTATCGATGTCCATTGGTTGTGCTGTAGTTGATGTACCAGCAACCGCTTCCTTTTCTTGTTGCTCTAATGCGGCTT
The DNA here is from genome assembly GCA_900490025.1 of Megastigmus dorsalis. Lineage (NCBI taxonomy): Eukaryota > Metazoa > Arthropoda > Insecta > Hymenoptera > Megastigmidae > Megastigmus > Megastigmus dorsalis. Next base: position 64,449 of record UELU01144695.1, read on the forward strand.
CTATGCCAGCTCCATCATCAGTAAACAACATATGTCTCTATAAAATAATAATTTTATATTTAGCAAGCCATTCTCTATGAATAGAATTTATAAATAAAACTTTAATAAGTACTTTGATTGCACATACTTGATCTAAAGGAGCATCTATATTAGACGTATGCCGCAATAATTCTGGTGGTTCGACATCAAAACTCATATCTCCAAAACCTTGGTCATGTGTAACAAGGGACAGACTCCCATAATCTTCTCTCATGGTAATTTCTTCAGCTCTCGATTGATTTAAACTGAACTGTGCCTCGATGTCAACATCCCTGTACAAAGTTAAACTGTGATCGATAGGTCATAATAAAGTTACAAATTGTGGTACTTTCAATTAGAACAAAAATAACTCACTTTAATTCAGGCATTGCCGTGTCAAAGTCATGAAAAACTTCTGGCAATGTGATGGCATTAACTTCTGCTTCTCGGTGTTCCTCAGGTAAATCAACCATCCCTGGCCTGAAGGCCATTTTGATTTTAACAAATGCTTCATTACAGTCTGCCAACAGATATTTGGCTTTACGGGAATAAATACGAACAACTCCGAGCAGCAAGTGACCCGAGGTTCGTAATGCCATTTTAACCTAGAAAAGAAAAATGTTTATATGATTATTTTATGATTATGTTAAATCAAGTAGAGCTTCTTTCAAATGGTATTGATGAAACTATTTATTACAAATATCAACTTTAACATAGTATAACTAGTAATAATAGTATAAATGAAATAACTGAATAATTTCTATAACTGTAACCATGTAGTTTTTATACCAAATTCTTTTGTTTATTTTGATGCAATTCATTAGTGATTATTGATAAATTTAATATAATATTTTTAAATACAGGTATTTTGAAGATATTAAAAAGTTAAAAACAAATGAGAAACCAAATTTCTTAACTTAAATATTTCTCAATAATGCATTAGAAATCTGAAAATTTGTTTAGCAAAGAAATTCTTACCTTCGGCTGTAAAATACCATCTACGGACTTCTCAATGTTGGTCTCAAAAACATGGGCTTTTGTCAACTTTTTATCCCAATGAGCAGCCAGCCAAATTCGGGCCAAGGGGCCCTTTTTGGCCAACACAAAGTGAGCGTAAAACATGATGGATGGCTCAGGTGTTTACACCTTATTCTACAAACAAAAATCAAACGAGATAAAATACACAATCACTTGACAGAAACGTTCTTTACACATACAATAACTGTTAGTGCAATTATGGAGGGAATATTTATGCAGCAGCATTTGAATATGCGATCAACTCGGGTAAATCATTTTTTTTTCACAGAATACCCGATAAAGTATGTAAAAAGGTGTTGCTAACGAGATACAACATTTGAACGCGAAGCAGCAGTGAAAAAAAAGGATTAAAGAAGCACAGAAGGTGATATTGTCAACAAAAACGATCAAGATGGCGTCGGATCGTGGTGATTTTGGCGGTTTGCCGAGATCTCACAGACGATTCTCGCGCTTCGGATGTTCCGCTTTGGTGCAGGCGTGTTCAATCTCTCACCTCGTTGACGAGCTATCCCTCCTAGTCTCTTATGTCTAGTATTGGCATGTTTTCACAGATACGGGTTTACAGATCGCCCCGTAAACGCAACTTTCCAGGAGAGTGACGACGTTGACATACGCGGCATAGAAGCGCACCGAACTACAACTTTCAAGCGCGTCGTCTCTCACCGAGATAGCAACTCAACCCAAACTGTTTCTGTCCTTTTCCCTCACACTACGATCATGCGCACTGGATGCTATATAAGCTATAACTCGAGAGTCGCGCTTTCTCTTTCTCTCTTTTCATCTCTCTCTCCTTTTCTCACCGGTGGCGGCGCTTCTCTTTTTTCATATTCCTATTAGTCCTGGCGCCACGGGGTTCTACCAAGGTTCTTTTTATGTATTTTTTCCTCCTGGATCCGAATTTCGAGTGTAGAAGGTTGTAAAAGTGACCATTAAATTATTATTAACAATTTAATTGTTTAAATCGCTATATCTTATGTTGTTTAATAGCTATCAAGGCCTAGTTTACGTCAATTGGTTCATTTTTAAATAACAATTCTGCTGAATTTAGTTTTTTTCAAAAAGGTTATATAGATCGAAAGTTATTGCAAATTTAGTGCAAATAGGTCCCGTTTTTGGTCATCGTGCTCACTCTTTTGCTTGTATCTTCAACTCTAATAATATATATTTTCCGGCTTAAAAGCTTTTATTTAAAAGGTTAATATTTTGCCTATCAAGTAAAGGAATTATAATTAACTAAATTTTATGATAAACAATAATTTATGTCACCTAAAGCTATAAATTATGTAAAAAAATACCCAATTAATTTGTTTATAACGCTATAGAAACTATGTTAACAGCAATAGCGATATTTTAAATAGGTCAAATTTTTGGTATTTTCATCAAGAATGCGCTCGATTTGGTTTCGATCAAGTATATTAATTGGAATAAAAGTTATTGCAAGTTACGTGATCATTGAATTTGAACCTGTAAGCGATGAGATAAACGCCATTTACGTTGCTGTTGACGCGTTTACTATTTTCCGTATATCTCGTATTCTATTTGATGAAATATTGAATCATAGAAAAGTTCAGTTTCATGTAAAAACTGTATACTGTCCTAAGGACTCATACAAATACTTTACTTAAACCCCGTAATTCTCCCATAAAAAAATTAGCAGAATTTTAAAAAAAAGCATTTTTTTGAAATTTTAGCTGCATATACTACAAATTATGACAGTGGGTGATTATATTGGAAATGATATCCATCCCGACTGGAAATGAGAGTACGGCAAAAGTCAGGTCCGGATAAGGTACCTGAAAGTGCGGAACCGGTCCAGATCCGGTGCCTGGTCTG
>UELU01144695.1:75202-114441 GCA_900490025.1 Megastigmus dorsalis
CACACACACACACACACACACACACACACACACACACACACGCATGCGTACGTGAGGTGAGTGGAAGAAGGATCTCGGAAGGGCCCATATTTGGTGCGTTGGTGACGCAACAGGTCTCTGGCTATACCCTTGACATTGAGAGATGGTAACTGTACACCGACAAATGGAAGGATACGCGGCGCGCGCGGACCGGCAAATAAATTGTTTGATCGGCTGCATCTTTCGATTTATGCAAATCTTTCGTCCCAGTTGACTTGGTTTATCCTGTCGTTTAACTCATGCCTATTACTTTATATATAAATCTACGAAAAACTTTCAATTCGTAATTGACATTTCCACGATGAATTAATTCTAAAACAAAATTGAGAAACTGGCTAGAAAGTTTCGAAATCTCTTTCATTTTTAAAATTCGTACATTATAGAATGGAATGAGAGAAGAAGGACAGTGAGAATCGCAACAAGTCGCGGTTGATTGACCTCTCGCAGGTTCTCCCCCTAATTGATGCGGCGTTAATACGGAGCCGCACGCCTCTCTCTCTCTCTCTCTCTCTCTCTCTCTCTTTCGGCTTGATGCAGTCGGGCCTCTGGTGGCCAAGGTCTTCGCATCAGTTTTTGAAGGATAGGATCTCTTCTCGCTCGTTAATTCAATTGATAAAATTGGTTCGATGATTCAATTGAAATATCGATGATGCCATGCACAACTTTACTCGCAATTGTTATATAAAAATAATTAAAAGTATAACTTTTTTTCAAATAGTATAAAATAATTGTCGCTCTTGAACTGCAGATGTAGCTCGACAAAAAAAAAAGACATTGAGAGAATGAAAAAAAATGAGAGTTGTAAATGTGCTGAATATCCAGCTGTGACTCGGCAGCGCGACGACGACGAAGACGTCGGCGGAGGAGCAAGAAGCGTTTTGTTTCTTCCCCGTTCGACTCGATCCTCTCTTTCTCCTCGCCTCTTCGCTCTCCTTTTTTGTGTGTGTATCGTCTCTTCCCTTTCGCAGTAACGGTAGCAGCAGAACAAGTCAATTCGCTAACAAATTGGAGAATTCGTTTTAATAGGATGGATCGCGTGGCGAGGCTGTAGCGCAGAGGCTATATTATCGGATCTTTTGCTAAAACTCGCAGCCTTCTTTTTTTTTTTCACTTGTCTCGTGACTCCTCCCTCGAGTTATTCGCTGTTTAATCAATCTAATTTCCCTCTGCTCTTGCGTCGTGTTTACTCTTGAAAATGATTCATTATAATAATTCGTAGGTTTGGAAATTACGATATGCCTATAATAAGTATATCGAAAGTAGATGGTTATAAAAATTCTTGGAGAAACTGTGCGTTCGGAAACATTTATATACAACGCAATTGACGATTAACCATATATAAGATTGCGAGACATTAGTGACGATCGACTAAGCGAAATTATTTATTAAATTCTCCACTGATTCTTACAAATGAGATGGGTTTTTGCGCAACTCGGTGTACTCGGTTGCGAAAAAATATCAACCGTACGCGCCATTTGCTCGAGAAAAATGATCGTTGGCGAAACATTTATCAATAAGTCTGTCCACGTACTATTTTCTCGCTGCTTATATGCTTACCGACACGATTCTTCTTAATCTATCTAGGCTTCATTATGCTTCTATATATATAATATAAGCGATTGAAGGTTTTGTACTAACTGTACGTAATCGATACTGATTAGTAAATTAATTGGAGCTACTGCATTTTCCAAATTTAATCTGCCTCTCTCTTTGTCGGTATTAATACTATATATATGAACGTGAATCTCAAAAGCGGAAAACGATCGACTTACACAGCTCAGGCAATCGACTGACGTTTTAAAATACTTGAAAATATTATGCTATGTATAGGTGTATAGTAGAAAACAAAATAAAAATTTCCTCAAACTTTAGCGTTTTAAATAGATATACGCCGGATAGAAATTATGTAAATATAGCGAAGTCTCAATACGTGTCATTCATTTTCATATACCGAGCTTTAATCCATAATTGCGCTTCTAAAAAAAGAGTTAAAATTGCGTTCGCCAACCTTATTAAGCGCCACATAATAAGAGCAGGAGTTTCGCACTTGGCGTATATAACAAGCTCCCCGAAACTATGTTTAGCCGGCGCGTCTGCAACGGGCATGAAAATTTATCGCTCGCCCGCTAACTCACTAAATCGCTCCGAGAATCTTAATACTTACAGCTGTGAAAGATTGCGCCGAAGAAAATGGCTGAAAAGGTCAGATCGGTAGGTACGTCGTACGCGTCGATATAATTTACCAGCTGGAAATAAGGTGGATACGAGGGCACTAATGTGCACCGAGACAACTTTGGTACAAATCGACGTGCCATCGATTATAATCCCGTATATATGCAGAATCAAGGGTATTTGCACGCGTGATTTCATATATAAGGAATTCAGATGAGTGCATTGCAGCGTAAGAATCAAAGTACAATCTATAGCATTGATCGTTTATATCGTCCGCATTGAACGATGGTAATTCAAATCGAGCCAACCACATAATATATTTATATTTATCTTTCGAATTCCAAATTGTCCCACAGCCAACGCGTGATCGGATATAAAATTTTCCACAAATACGCTTATAGAGCGTCGAAGGAGCGCAATAACGACCGCGCGAGATCGCACCATGTGCACCTATACATATAATATACCGTATAGATCCCACCCACGCTGGTGAGCGTGAATCACGCCGCGCGCGGCTCACCGCTGCAGTGTACACACGCGGTTTGGTACCACTCCCATTTCTCGCCACTGTCCTCCGTATAACGCGGAGATCGACAAATGGACGCGGCCGCGCGTCTCTTGTTCTCGTCTAGTCAACTGTGCTGTTATACGGTCTCTTTCTGCCGTCGATCGCGGAGACCGGTAATCATATGCATGCCTGTATATCTTGCAGTGCATCGTTTGACGAGTATACAACCTCTCGCGTATTTCGGTATATTAACGATCGGCGCGTGTAAATGCTCGACTGAACTTTTCTTTGTGGAACTTATTATTTTTTGGATGTTAATAATATTGCTTCCCGCTTAAAAATATTCTTTAGATCGAGTCAACCTTTCTTTCTAATGCAAATGTTTGAATCGAAGTTTCACGTTGGTGCTCGAGAGCGGAAATTTAGTCTTTAAATAATTGTCATAAATAATGAATTGCCGAGGTGTGTTGTAAATTGCTGCAAGAAACTTATTAACCGATAATGGGACGTGTTTATATTCCGTGAAATAAAGTAAACCATTTAGCCATACATATATTCATATAGTTAGCATTCATCAACTATAGAAAAAGATCGGCTATTGTACACAAGTCTAATTGTTTATTATATTACTCCCGCAGTAGTAGAGCAGCGATTGACTACAGAAAACCATTTTTCTGAAGAAACCTCGAGTTAGTGTTATCGCCATTTATCGTTGGCATAGAAAAATATCATTACTGTTGATTTCTCTATAATTACGGTTAAATATAAATAGTCCTCTTTATGTAGTCAACTATTCCTTAGATCCCAAAGAGCATCGTAAAAATCAGGTCAGTTTAATGAATTAAACTTTTTTTACAAACTCTCAGAAGAGTAGAAAGATTTTGTACGCGTTTACTGATATAATAAATGTGCATATAGCAACATTGAAAATAGTGTCTAGAGTGAAGATTTACTCGGCGACTTGGCGAATTAATCGTCATCTATAGCATCACCAGAAAACTAGCTTTCATGATTATTTTTATTATGCTCTTTTTACCAAACTTCATTCATTCAGATTTCATTCAGTCTTTTATCAAACTAAGTCTATATAACTTGTATAACTGTAGCCCCGTCTCATTCTCAATTTTCAACAAACGACGCCAAGGCACGTCGTGAAAATCCGTTGGAATATCGAACACTGTGCAGCGGCTGCACACACAAGCATAGAAAAGGCTTGCGCGCCTCGAGGAATGCAAAACTCGCGTATAACGCGGCTGCCTCGTTACTATATAGGTACGTAATATCTTAGACAAAGGCTGCAGCTTAACCTCAAACTAAAGCAAACGTGTAAGAACGAGGAAGCAAAAAAAAAGTGAGGATAAACTTGGACGTGTGTGTGTGTGTGCGCGCGCGCTTTTAACAACGGTCGTGCACTTGTAGACAGTTGCGCGCACGGCTCTGTATATAAGAGCTCATTCGCGATTCCGGCCTCGTTGGCCGCTCCTGACGCCCGTTCTTGAGTATTAAAAAGAATACGCATTATAAGCCTCGCGAACTGCGTCGGCGAGTATGTGCGTCCTGGACGCGAATCATCGTTCGGGGGGAATACTGTTTCGTGGCTTTGTGCCCTGCTGCTGATGTTAATGTAACTGTTTGGTTCTTTATATTTCAAACGAAATAATAGAATCTTTTCCGACCTCGGTTGTACTTTCTAGGGGATGAAAAATGAGGGTGAGCGAACTAATTAATATTGTTTATTGCAGAAAGTCGAAAACATACGCTTTGATAAACTTTTCCGTTTAACTATCGTAACTCATCGCTACGCGATACAACCTTGTTCAAATGTTAATTTTATTGTAAAGCAGCTTTAAATTTCATTATTTATAGCTTTAACTCTACCGCGAATTAAATGTGGCACTTCAAAAGCTTTGAACAAAATGGCATGCTTGGAACAATACGGAAAAAAGAATAAAAAGCGAAAATTTCATTCAGACTGTACCTCGATATATAAATAAACAACATTGAGAATAAATTTTTAACGTGTGTAGGTATATCTTGAAAACGGTTGGGTGAGGCTTCCTGAAATTTTTACTTGTTCTTGCAATCGATGTTCCAAACAACATATTAGTGTTTTTTTCTAACTTTTCAAGAAAACTTTAGAAGTTTTGAGCGAGAACATATTTTACGTCAAGGGGTCAACCATAAGCCTCGTGTTAAAATTCTTAACTTGACGAGTTAATATCTCAATTTTGGTGAAACTATAAAGACCTCTGAAATTTTTTGGGAAATTCTATTTTCCTCCTAAGTACTCAATTTTATGGTCTTGAGGTGAATGTTTACTCACTTCGTGTTTTTTTTTTAATGTTATTACAAATATCAAATGTATTTCTATCAATTAAATAGCCTTACTGTTATAATGTAGTAAATACAAAATGTATGTTAGAAAAAAATATGACTGTGTGAGCGGAAATGGATACTAAATGAGCAGAAATTGGGACATTTACCTTACGTCGTTATAGGTTTCATAATTCTAATAAGATTATATAAAAATTTTGTTACATATAATATATGTTAATATTTCTGCTAAGAAAATAATTATTAACAATTACAATCTCGTAAATACAATTATGAATCTATAACGCAATCCAGATCGATTCGTTAGATCGATATAAACGTCGATACAGTCGCATGTGCGAAAAATAAAACCTTTTCTTTACACTTAATAACTAACTTACCGTTTCCTCCTCTCATTTCATAATTTTTTTTTATACCTATCGGAGCGCTCGATAAATCAAAAAATGTCACAAGAGCCTACAGAAACGTAGAACTAGGCCTTTTCGCATTTAATACTAATTGAATGGAACGAGATTGTCGTTGCGCAAATTAAGAGTGGTGTTATGGCGCGGCGCGGTGTCTTCCTAAAAAAAATCTTCCCTCGGGGCAGTAAAAATGACAGCGAGTCCGCGAGGCTGCGGTTGCGAAACGCTTCGACAAGTCTCGCCGGTCTCGCGCGCGCCATTCATAAAGCGAGCGATGAATGAAGCTAGGAAGCGTCATTCGCATTTTCAGATTTCGTGTCTCAACGCGTTGTCGCGAGTTCTTAAGTATACGTATAACCGGCGTAAAATTCTGGTTACAACTATAGCATCATGCGATTGTATGCGTTTACGTGATTCACGCGTTTAACGATTGCGATGATATAATGTACCGATAAAGAATTATTTAATTATCTAATTCGTCATTTCTGGCATTAGAAACGATTTATCATTATTTATTCTATCTTAATTATGTCAGAAAACGAAAGTACACCTTAAGTACCTTGACGTAAATAATGTTTCTTGATATACCTCGATTTTTCTATCGTTACCTATAAAACTAAATTGAGTAGAATTCAATCCATTCTAATTATACCTTTACATCTTTTCATATATGAATTGAAGTAGTGAAATAAAACAATAAAATCTAAAACTCTTGACTCACCACCCAATGAGAAATTCTGATGCAATCACAATATTGTTTCAGCCAAGAAAAACAAAAAGCACATCAGCATTCTTAAATAATATTCAAAAATTTATCCACAGCTGTCGAGTCAACAAAAATAAATTTAACGCTTTTCTTAAGCCGCGTGAATCTCGTTGACTTACAAATTTAACCAAATGAAGGATAGCGCAATTGAACGCAATAATTTTATTGACCGTTTCAGCTGGAGAAGCTGATATCGAAGAACTACTTCCTCAACATGTCGGGTAAGGAGGCGTTCAAGGCGTACGTGCGCGCTTACGACTCACACCATCTCAAGCAGATCTTCGACATCGAGACCCTGGATCTGGCCAAGGTTGCCAAGTCCTTTGGCTTCACCGTACCGCCAGCCTGCGATTTGAGTATCCTTTTTTATTTGTTTTTCCGAGGAAAAAAAAATAACAGTTTTTATACGTTGACAAGATTTTCAAGTCTATCTTGATTAGAGCTTATGTAACGATGGAGGGTGTTTAAAAACTGGCTCATTAAATTGCAGATATACGCGATAGTCATGTAATGCAGAAATAATGCTGCTCGTGGAAAAGTAGGCTTTTGATCGGTACATAAAATCGTTACACTCTTACTTGATTCTTTTTCTGCCGCCATAATTATGAATAATTAAGAGATCAATCGTTGCAATTACCATTACAAATCATCGATTCGACCAAAGTCACCTATATTTAAGCACCATCCTTCTTTTCGCTATCGCATCAAAGTTCAAGTCAAAAGCACAAACTGATGCACAAGAGGCGTCTAAGGTGCGCAGCGGAGAAGTTGTCGCATGCATAAATCACGTCCATCCCGATTGATTTAGATTGCGCAACTTTTCGCGAGCTGCGCGCCTCAAGGTCTTTCTACGCGATAAACCTATTTTCCTTAACGAGACGTGTCCGTACCCAGAAGTGGGAGCGAGCAAGGCATCGCGGCCACGCAAACGATTGGGCGGTGGTGGCTATGGCCACTTCAACCAGATGAACGCGGAGCAGCCGGGAGCCGGGAGACGAGCCGAGCGCACCAAGACATTCCGCCAGGTCGGCAAGCGCAACCACAGCGACAGAAGACAGTTCGCTAGGTAGTGGATTGCTAGGTATAGGATCAGAGAGGGAGAGGAGAGACTTATATATATATATATATATATTTTACTCTTTTTTTTCTTGCTCGAATAAAGTATTCATACGTTGTTTGTACAGTTGATCATGGTGTTTTTATTCTTTTTTTTCTCTCCTTCGGTTACTTTCACATAGGGCGAATACCTGAGATGGAATGAAATTGTAAAGTTTTGTTTAAAATAAAAAGGCATTGTCAAAGTGAATGATTCATTGTCGCGATGTTTGCTGAGTTATGAGGATGTACGCTGGAGTGGGACAATTGCAAGTTTTCCCTTTTCGGCTTCGGCGTGTAAAAATAGCGCGAAGAATCGTCATTGATATAATCGGACAAACGCGTGCAGCGACTTCTCGCTGAAAGTGTACATAATAGAAATCCAGTTTCTTAATTCATTCAAATTTAAAGTCCTGCGCGCTTATACGGATAGCGCGATACACCCACGTCTGACTTTTTGCTATATTGACTAAATGATAATTAGTCATGGTGTTGCAAAAATTCCAAGGTTATTGAATTTAATGAACCTAAAATGCAAATTTATCAAACGCAATTTTTAAATATCAAAGTTTATACATTACTTATGAATTTAGGACTTGTGCACGCTTAGCATAAAACAGGAGTCGCGTGGGTGTTTCTCCACTATCGATTATTTATATTATTATTTTTCATATACTTATTCGGATTTCAATGCCATCGCTAACTATGTCATATAGGTTACTTTAAGATTTATAAGACATTAAACATCACAAGATTGAACATCAATAAGACGAAATCTGGTAAGATTTTTAGACATTAATAACGATGAAGTGTTGCATTTACATATTTCTTAGTCCGTAAAGTTTAGAAAATTTTTGATGATCCAATTATGCCCACTTATCGAAACTAAATCATTTCAGAATAAGCTACTTATAGCAAAAAACTTTTAAAATTAAAACGGATGATAATATATTCTTTTCAGTTTCTTACAGTATGGCTCACTCAGAGTTATAACGATGAGTTCACCTCTCATCACCAGCGTATAAGTTGAATCAATCAAATAGAAACACCGCCTGGTGCACCCCGTCGTAATTTAACGCTCACATACGAAGCTTGCGCAAAATCGCAACCTCGGCTAAAAGCTTTGCGAATATACACAAGCGCAAAGTAGAGAACGACCAAGTATAACCAAGGTCCCAAAGACTAGTGTATATGATCCGAGATACCTACGACAAATAAAAGTACGACGATGTCCTTGCGCGACCTCGAAATCGAAAGTCTACCCGAGCGGTTGCCGAGCGCGTTCGCCCACACCTCGATAGCGCCATAGAGAAAAAAAAAAGGTCTTAGAGAAACAAGAAGAGAGAGAGAGAGAGAGAGAGGTGTCTCGTAATTATTGAAGTGGCGGCGTTATGTACGAGCTCCCACGTGGTGCCGAGGTGCCGAGGCACAGGACCATTTATGGAACCGAGAGAGAGAGAGAGAGAGAGGGGAGAGGGGGGAGGGAACGCCTTACGTCAGCCTCGCATTACTGCAGAGGATGTATAATGGTGCGCGTTCATAGGATAGAAAGGAGATCGAGCCGAGACAATGATACGACCATGCGCTGCGTGCGGAAACGACGATGTACGACGAGAGATGAGTTCATACACGCACCATCGTTACCCGATTTTTTTTTTGGTTTAGTAGGTTGGGGAAAGTTGGCGCCTCGCGTGAGGTATTTGATCGAATATTCGAATGTGGCTGATCAATCGCATAAGTTAGTGTATTCAACGCTAGGATAGTGTGCGCGTTAATGAATGAAGCGGAGCGAAAAAATGTTTTTAAACGGACATGTATATTATACTATACAAAATCAGCGCATATCCTACAACGTAAAGAATGAAAACGCGCTAAAGTGCAAACAGTCGGCAATAAAACCCCGAGCATCCACTTACGCGTTCGGAAAGAAAGTTTAACCACGTGGGCAGTCGCGCGCGTAGGTGATCCCGATGCCTTATAGAATATTACCGAGTACAACATTGCACGCTATTATGTTGATCCTTTGAGCCGCTCGCGCGGGACGCGTTCGATCATTTTTATTTTGTTTGCGAATATATCGCACGCTGCACGCGCCTTTTCTGCACTTGCTTCAAGTGTGCCTGGGTATACAAGCATTTCTTTGTATACCAGCTCCTTTCTTATGCAATAGCCGAGAGTCATTTTGATGGAGAAACTGTGTTTGAGGCGCACGTTTAATAATTGTAACTCCAAGGACTCGATTATTGTAGGAAAGCGATTTGAATATCTAGGATTAGTCGTGGATAATTGTGAAAAATGTATAAATGTCAGTTGATCGGTGCCTTTTCGAAGCCTTGAATAATAAATCGCCTTTAGATAGATATTCCGAATGATGGAAAAACAAAGTATATAGTGTCGGAACGATGCTATATTGCTCTAGCGATTCGAATTGCACCAATTTCGCAATACTTCGGAAACTACTTATGCGTGCCTCACGGCTCGAAATTGATTATACATTTCACATCTGTCGCAATATACAGGCTCGCTGCACCCGAACCCCAGAAATAAATATTAACAATATCTGTATAACATGCGAGTAGACGGTATATTTAAAAAAGCGAGTATAGGAAAATTATCAGTCGCTGGCAACGTCGGATAGAGCCGCGAAGTGCATATATAATGTGCTGCAGCGCACAGCTGCGGAAATCTCGGAATCCACAGTAGCGGGCGAACTGGTATACCCGAGATGCTGATACTTACTCGCTACTGTGAATATTCAGCTCGCGCGTGTGTGTGTGTGTTGCGTGTGTGTTGCTATACGCGTGTCGCAAGGCCAGGATTGAAATGCGCTGCGAGGGGAACGGACTGGATTAACCGGATATTACCGTAACTCCGTTCCTCGTATACCCAAAAACCTCTCCCCAGCTTTTCTTCCTTGCTTGTTTATACCGTTTATCTTTTACCTCTCTTGTTCAGCTTTGAAAGTTCGGACATGTGTGTGCGTGAGTTTTTATACAGGAGATGTTGATGCGCGGTCGTGGGTCGATATTATAAGTTGAGAAAGAAGAAAAACGTTGCGAGTCGCTTTATTATTATAAGGAAAGTCTTGGCAGAGCCGAGAGCGAGAATAGGATTCATCTTTGCGATACGATTTTTTTTTTTAATTTTAATGATGGAGACAAAATTGATTTTAATATATTTTTCATTGCGATAAAATTTGACATGTATCCTGCAAACCATTGTGCATAAGAATTGATAACGTCATTGATCGCATGGAATCAAGACCCAATATATTAATGTAGCAGGGCAAATCATCAAACCATTGTTAACCCTTACAGGGCCAGCATATTGGATCTACTTACATAAATGAATTAGCCATATTTGTGATATCGATTTTGAACTTGAAAAATGCTGGCCCTGTAAAGGTTAAGGCGATCGCTAAGTATAAAGCGCGATCAGTGACGGTCGTGCCTTACATATATGCTAAAAGCGATGCGATGCAAGAGGCTCGGTAGTTAATATTTAAGTTAATTCTATTAAAACCTTTGAACAAATCCCTCAATTATTAATCAAAATATCATTTAATTAATCGATTGATGAAATGCTTTATGAGAATGGAATGTAAACGTGTATGTAAATATTATTACCAAGTGTATTGTATAAAATCTTATGTTTTGAATTGAATAACAAATTTAACTAACTCTTCAACTTCCTATTATGACGTTGAATTTTTAATATAATCGAAAATTAAATTTTTATTCCACAATTGATATGAAAGTTTGTAAGGCAATACCGAATTGAGGCTAATGTAAGTTGTGAAATTAACTAAAAAATTGTCAAATATTTAATTTTATTCTTATATACAAGTAATATCCAGACTCTCCAGCATTCGTCAAATGTATAAGTAGTCAAAAGCGCAAAGTAGTCAAGCATCGTGCTCTCGATACTTAAAGCTGGAATGGCAGGAAAAGCATAAGCGCGCGCATATATGTATACAGACAACGAATCTCAAGATCGATCAGTGGCCGCGGGATTCCCCGCGCACCTCGCAGATCGCTACATTATATGCCCCGTTCTCGAGCCGACTCCGCGTGAGTCTCGTGTCCTCCCACTCGATGATTTCGTTCCGTCGCGCGTGGCAATGAACAGCTCCAAGACACCGCAGAAGAAAAGAAGAGACGCAAACATAACGATAAACGTTCGCTATATACAGCTTCCAAAAGACACTGCACATATATGCGTATCTGTGTGTGCGAGCTGAGCCCACGCGTATACACCTCTATGGGGTTACGAAAAAGTCGCCCACACGTTTAAGACACAGCCTTTTTCCGGCCGAAAATGATAGACATGCAGCGCGTGCTTTCGTCTGTGTGTGCATCCGAGAGCACGTGGGTGCAGCACACTCCACACGAACTTTCAATAAAAGAGAGAGAGAGAGAGTAGCGTAGGGATTTTCCCGAAGAGGAGGAGGAAGAAGAGACAGGTCTTTCCTGTTGTTGAATTCGTCGCGGCGGGTCTCGCGATCGCCCGACCTACACACACCTTTCCCCCCGATTCTTCAGTGCGATGAACGCCATCAGCTCTCTCTCTCTCTCTCTCTCTCTCTCTCTCTTTCTCTGTCTTTTTCGAGATGAGTGCGTGGTCATGTGGTTGGATATACACGACTTTTGATTTCGGAGATCTCGAGTGTTGGTACCTACACGTCTTGATTTATTCTCTCTTTTATTTTCTTTCTCCCTTTTCCAAGGTGAATTTTGGAAGGGAAGGTGAAAGCCGCCAGGAGAAATATACTTGAATATATTGAGTTTTTCTAAGACACGATCATTAAATTATAAAGCGTTTCACGGCTATTTATTTTGCAAGTGTATAGCGATCACAACCGACGAATGAACAATACGATTTAGCCGCAAATAAACTATAATGGATTACCGTTTTTAATCTACGCTAAAATTCTAATCTATTATATATACGGAACGAAAGCGGCTTCCATAAAAAAATCGACCTCCTGCAGATACACAAGTTCCTCGATCAGGACCTTAAAAGTAAAATGAGAGCAAACAAAAAAATAATTCTCTATGTGTCGTCCTGTGCGGGACGCAATTCTGTTTGCGGTTGACGCAGAGCCAAGTTATAAGTAGGAATATTATTAATTATGCAGTACGCGGATGCGCTTTTGCTATTGAACGAGGGAGTCGATCACGATGTACGCTATAGCAACGGTATCGCGATGCGAATATCGATGCGCGCATTGTTCGATCGTTAAATGCACGACGATTGTATTCCAATATGAGCGAATGGAATGAGATTTTAATAGAGTGGAATCTTTCTGTTCTGGTAAAATGCATGTATTAATTATTTAACGTTTCGTGAACTTTTCGAGGACTTTATCGTCTTATATCCATTCACATTAATGTAATATTGCCAGATTGTTTTGAAAATTAATGCGCTTATGTTAAATTTGTAAATTATACTTACTTATATATAATTTTTGTTAATTATTAAGAAATTTCATTTGAACAGCATAGAATTTGCATTCATAATACAGTTGCATCTACAATCAAAAGTACAAAACATTGAATCACACCCAAAACTGAATCAACTGTTCAACCCCATCCACGCAACACCAATAAATAAAGCCTACAATTTCGTAAACACTCGCCTTCAATGTTAATCGCCACTCAGCTTGCAGTATATAAACAATAAAAGGAAGAAGGTATATAATACACCTTGGCGTCATTAGCATTATGTATTAATTCGAACGAGCCGCGGCTAGTAACTCGGTCAGGCATTAAATTTTATTATTGCATAACCAAAGGAGGAGGAGGAGGAGGTGCAGCCTCTTTGTGCTGTGGCAATTCCCATTGTTCGTTGAGCGCGGATTGCAGCCGCGACGCTGCACACACTTACACCGGCTGCAGCAGCTCGTTGACGCTTTCGTTATTTCTGCGTGCTGCACGCCGAGTCGTACTACTGCAATCGACAATGTGACATATAGCATTAGGAAAAAATGATGATTTTAGCGCGGTTTACAAGTATGCGGGGAAATAGCATGTGATGGGTTCATTCGTCAGAATCTGTTTGCTTTAACATCTTGCTTCAACTTCGGTTGGCGACCAAATGTAACGATGGATGATGTTTAGTTTTGTTAAGATTGAGAACTTGCTGATGATTATTGGTTTTACTTTAGGAACAATTTAATACATCAAATTTCCAATCTCAAAGTCAAATGAAATATCAAAAATTTTCTACATAGCAATTTCAGAAGCTTCAATTCACGTAGTAAAGGTTGGGGTAACTGCTGCTCCAACTGGTCTTGTTGCTAGTCAACGCATACGACGAGCTGCTTGCCTTTCAAATGGGAGAGCAGTTCACTTTTTCTGGTTGAACCATTCGCCCATGATGAGACATCCGCTCGCTTTGAACAAACTGCACGAACTATATACAAAGCACAAATGAAATGGAAATAGAAACAGAAACGACTGCGTTGTTAGGTAAATCATGGTCGAAAAAGAGATTTTCAAATTTGCAGCCTCCTAGGTCCAGAGGTTCTATGCGAAAACCGAATTTCAAAGTTTTATTTGCTTATATTTCAAGAACGGCTTGGGCTAGAACAAAATAGTTTACACCA
This sequence comes from Megastigmus dorsalis, assembly GCA_900490025.1. Classification (NCBI taxonomy): domain Eukaryota; kingdom Metazoa; phylum Arthropoda; class Insecta; order Hymenoptera; family Megastigmidae; genus Megastigmus; species Megastigmus dorsalis. Next base: position 89,128 of record UELU01144695.1, read on the forward strand.
ATTGAAAGAGCGTAAAATTTTACATCGGAAACGATTTTTTATTCGATTTCGATGAGTGTAAAGTTTCGAGATAATAGTTAATCGAAAAGAAATTATTTCAACTCTCCATACGTGAGTGGGTTAACCATTACCCCAGAAACAGAGTAGCCGCTGCTCCCTACTGCTAGTGGTGCTGCTACACCGCTCTTCGCGCGGCAATTCCCCTCAGCTTTTTTCCGTGAAAGTAAAATTATTAATATACTGGATCTGGTTAGGTGCCTTGCATCATAGATTCTAGCATGTAAGGCACGACGTTATATTTCAGCTCGTCACTGTCGATAATTATATTCAATACTTATGTGATAAATTAATATATATCTAAAATTATTTGGTTCTAGTTTGTCACTGTGATTGTTATATCAACGGTTGTAGGGAAGATAATGGTATTTCATGTGCACCTGAAAAGAGATGGTATTTCGCTTCCGGGTAAAGAAATATGGTATTAGGACCTCGTGGCTTGTTTCAACGGCCTTTCAGCGCTTCGCGATGCAAGGCACGACGGTGACCACTCGCGCTCGCATTCTGTTGCTATCTCTACAACTTAACACTTTTTTGAGAAATTAATATTTTTTGTTAGTGACCAAAAAGCGGTATTTTTTAGCTTAGTTATTTTGTTAAAAATTGTTCAATAGAAAAAAATTTCCTTTTTTTGTACTCTACAACTTTTTCATTTACCACTTTTATGAGATATTAATATTTTTTATATTAATGCCCAAAAAGAAGTTTTTTAAGTCAATTTAAATTATCTTGGAAGGAATTGGTTTTAGAGAAGAGTTTACTGTATAAAAAAGATATATTTTTTTAGATCTTAAACTTCATCTACTTCAACATATATTAATTTTTTTTTAAGTATAGTTAAAAAACGTTTTTTCGACATTTTTAAAAGGTGTAAATGTAAAAGTTGTAGAGATAGCAACAGCATGCGAGCGCGAGTGATCACGGTCGTGCCTTGCATCGCGAAGCGCTCAAAGGCTGTTGGGGCAAGCCACCAGGTCTTAGTGCGAAGCACTACCACTAAAAAATTGCTGAAACGAAAGCGAAATACCATATTTCTTCATTCGAAAGACCATCTCTTTTCAGATGCAAACGAAATGCCATCTTTGTTCAGCTGCACGCTAAACACCATCATCCTCCCTGCAATCGTCGATATACACCTGGGACGAGTGAATTCACACATATTATATTTCCTAATTAGATTTCCCTCCTATATATTATTTTAATATCGCAATGATTTTTAGAATTTCAGTTGTTCACATATTATACGCCATTTCATCATCGTGTTACTTTAAAAAAATAACATAGTGATAATATCTTACTTTTCTGTGTGCCTGAATTGTAATTATACACTATATAAATAGTTAGGAATTGAGCTATTATACTTTTTTGTTTGATCCTTCTTAAATAGAGCATTGTATTGCATCGGTATTCCAAGACAGAGCATAATTGACTTAATTTTTTGAGCCAAATTCTTCAAGGAACTTCAATAAGTTCCATGCACTTATATTGAAAAATGTTCAATTCCATTCAAACGATGTTTAATTTGCCACAGATGTTTAACTATGCGTGAAAAAGCATCAGATGAAAAGCGAACAGTGGACATGGCCTATTTATGATTCCGCACTTTTCGGTGCATTCTATACTCGTTTCTTTCCCTAAGCTCCGCGGCCACGGCTCGTGGCTGGAAATTAGCATTTCGCGGCGCGAGAAGCGTGAAAATCTCCCGCGAAAGCGTTACGTCTTTTATTACGTGCGGCTATCCTCGCGGGGCTTCTCTCGCCCCCTTTTTGTCGCCCGGCAATTTGCAAACTGTGGGCGTCTCTCCTCTTTTCTTGCACTTGGGCATTCATAAAGCTCAGGATTTATCATAATGAAGAACAAATGAATTAGCTTTTTGTTCATCTGCCGAAGCGGTTGAGAAATGTTTTTCTTTTTTTCTTTTTACTTCAACGCGTTAAACAGCGGATTATCGCGCGGACTCTTTTTATTTCGACGAGTAGGCTTTTCATGGCGTTCTCGGTTTATTCTTAGATGGTTACTGATTACGGACTATATTTTAGTTCGCAAATCTAATTATAATAATCTAAATTTTTATATATTATACTAAAACAAAGTAAAGTGAAACGATGATTTGATCTATTGCAAAGTGTATTCAAATCAATAAAAACTACTCTGTTAATACTTATTAAAATTCTTTTCATAACGACTTATTACCGGCTGCTCGTGTATCGATACCGAAAGTATTCAATTCCAGAGATAATCCAAAGATGATTTATCGAGACCCATTGTGAATTACTTGCGCTCCGCGTTCGCCATTGTTTTCCCATTAAGTCTGAAATTTTTCCGTACCTCACCGAGAAAATATCAATCTCGCTTCGAGAAGCTGATTCTATACCGCATTGCGGATCCCGTGTTCATCGAGCGCTGCGTTACGCTCATTCCCGAACCTATTATTTCGCGAATGCGCGCACCTGATTTTTCATGTCTATAACCGAAGCGATATTTGCATCTATACGAGTACAGGATTTCTACGATTCCAGACTTGCCGAGCTATCATTTATAAATTCTACGCTGCCGATTGCTTTTTTCTTTTTCTTTTTTTTTTTTTTGGTATTTTGTTTACGTCCAAGCCCGTAATTTTGCACTGGTTTCTCTATCTGATTCTCGCATTGCGGTTGCATAATTGATTCACAGCAAATAAGTAATTTGCTCGCTTGGTGATCGCAGGTATTCCGTCGATGGAATATAATTTATTGTTGACTTTCGTAAACCTTTCTTGATTGCGATCCGATATTGGTTCTGTAATCGGATAATATTGTATAATAGAGCGACAGTTGGATGATTTTACTTTTGTACCCCGCGGTGGAATGTTATTTATACCGAATGCAGCGCTAGAACGTATATACTTCATTCGACAATAACTTTTGTAATAAAGACTATTTATGTAATAAATATAATAAATAAATTATTTATGAAACGGTTAAATTACCCTATTGAACTCGTAAACAGCGATATTATAAGCGGTATGAAATTTTTTTAGGAATGAGTGCAACTATAAAATTGTTAACATAAATACTTATCTAAAATACACAATTTACAACTCAAATATACCTGAATTGTCGTTAATTCAGCAATTAAAAAAAAAATTAAGAAATGGTACTTATTTCATTCGCTCACATTCCCCATGAAAACAGACTCATTCAGCAAACACACCCACGGGAATAAACTGTAAAAAAACCCGCCAACAAAATAAAGGAATAAGTTCGAAATAAAATTCGCCATTTATAGAGCTCGTACAACCTTATTAACGCCTACGGGCTTCAGCTGCAGTTCATAAACATCAACAATCACAAGCTGCATTGAAAAAACAAAAAAATTAAAACAGAACAACGACAATTATGTGGTCAATGAGCGATGCTGGTAGATAATAACACGCACGCGGACTTTGATTCGAATGCGTTTATACGCCAGACGGAAATACGGAGTAGATAAAAGATTTTTACGAGTTTGTAAATGGTTATCCTAATTTTCCTCGTGTAGATATATGCGGAACGCTTTCGTTTTAGACTTCATACTACGTTTATGAGCGAGCTATAAAGTTTCACTGCGGCTAGCCGTGGAAAACGAAAATGTATACTATATATCTTAATTGCAAGGGTTCTTATGTTTTGTAAAAATTCTCATCTTATGATTTTAATTTTGTTTGCTGTATAATGATTCAATTACTTTCAAATTTACAAACATATTACTCCTTTTGATCTGTAAAAATAATTATAAGAGTTACTCGTAACATATAATAGTATTTTTTATACCTGACTTGTAGAGCATGTTTAGCAATTTATGAACAAGAGAACTTAACATACAAATGCATAAATTTTCAAGATTGATCATACCAGATATAAATCGGAAATCGATACTTCAAGTTGTACCGGAGACAATACATTAATAATCTCTGGTAAACGACATAGCATGTTTTCGTAGCCTTTTCCGCAGCTCTACGTTCACAATCCATCTAAGCTCCTCCTGCGAAATAACAAAACTCCGGCTCATTAATTCACAAAATCGAATAAAAAAAAAGAAACCAAAAGTATAGGATAAGGAGAACCGAACGAGGCAGACACAAACGAAATTAGCGGAGAAAGAAATTTCAGCCCACGCTCGCGCGCCACCGCGAGTTTCCTATGGGCGCCGCGCGCTTTAATCCACCGAATTCGAAAGCTTACCTTCTACGGAGAGACGAGATTGATTTGATTTGATACGATTCTTTTGTTGTTTATGCTATATAAGCGAAAGCTTTATTATATTTCTGTACAGCAACAGGATGTAATATCGCATTTTTATGACGATATTAACGTGAGCGGGGATCTAGAGAGTCCAAATCGAAGCGTAGTCAGTTTTTATTTATATAAATTACAAGCACGATGACAGTGCGGACTTTTTAATTAATCCGAATTGATTTAAATATTAAGATTTTCTTATGAATTGTATAATCGTTTATTTACTAGGGTATAACGAATTTGAGAAATAAAATTTATTCCATCGCTGCAAATGCTCGTTCTAGTAAATATATATCTAAAAATTATCTAAAAATTGGATCCGAACTCGTATAAAAAAACTTTCACTCTATCTAGAATGACATATTCCATATTCAAATGCAATCTATCAAATTCTTCTACACTTGCGTACTACGAGTCCATCAACCTAGAGCAAAGAAAAATCTTGAAATTGCATCGAAAGCCAGTAAAACCGAGTATTTTCGTTACGCGCTGTACACCGTATAACCGGTAAGAAAGGGCTCGTGGCGCGCGCGTGCTGCGATAGAATGGAAAAAGAAAGAATACAACGAGAGAGAGAGAGAGGGAAAGGGAGAGGGAGAAAGAGAGTGAGCTCAGTGCAGTTCGAGAGAAGCGAAGACAACCGGCCGTATATGGGCAGTGGGCGGCGAATAGCTGCGTGCGAGCCTCGCGCCTCCGCAGCTCAATGCTCATAGGTTATTATATAGAGAACCGTGCACAGGCTCTTGTTATATGTGCGAGCCCCAATATCTCTTATATGTACAATACCGCGCGAATTTCTGCGTATACGAGCCCTTTCAGCTAATTCTGTTATTTCTCTGCTTTATATATTGCAACTGACTTAACTCGACCAAGGCTCCGAATTCTGCCTATGAGGAGAAATGGATTAGGCTCGACTGGTGTATCATTTATATGTGGCTTTCGTTTTTCGGTCTATGCAATACTTATACGTGAAATTTTTATTGTGATTCGGTTTTATAAGTAACAGATCCCTTTTATTCTGGATTATGCGTTTTTTCCAAACTTCTACTGCAGTAGGTATAGATTTAAAAAGTTGTACTTATTAAATTGCGCTATTCCAAGTTTAAGAAGTATACAAAAATTATATGTATAATAGAGTAAATTCAAAGTACACACAGTAAACGTCCAGTAAATATCAGTAAATGCAAAATACAGCGACTATGAATTAAAAACTAAAATACCATCTTTAAAATTTTATATTTTTTGGAATGCAAGAGAAGTACTCGTTGTTTTAATTTAACAAAGTAAAACATTCTTTGATACCAAACTTAATATGTAAATAATACATTTATTTTCAATTGAGGGAATCGAGGAAAATGTATTAAATATGTTGACAACAAAATAAGTAAATAGCGAGCATTACGCAGCTTATATGCTAAAAACATAAATCGTCTGTATTAAATATTTATACAGCTACCTAGAACTAAAAAATTTGTTTCATTTTCCTTCTCACTGGTTTTTAATATTGACAAACAACTTTATAAGCTTAATCGTGTTAAGCTGAAATTATCATAAAAAAACAGAGTAATAAACAAAAAGGTTCTTGTGTCTCGTGCAAAGAAATTGAAAAAGTTAATTACTTATTTAATTATATGGATTCTGGAAGTGATATTTTACAACCGACTTACCATCTCAAATCAATTTAACGTTTCATTAGGGGCTGGACACGTAAAAAGGAACAGGAACAAACATAAGGAACATACATAAGTGTAACATTGTTTACTATATCTATACATGTGAGAATGAAAGTTTTGTTCTTTATATTTATTTCTTTTTCTTAATTATAAGATATAGTAAGCGATGTTATTTGCTATATTTGTTCCTGTTCTTTTTTAAATGTTCAGGGCCCTTCGCTCAATATGTTTTAATAGAAACTCATATCTAGTTTAAGCTTTTTCACTTACAGACATAAAATTACTGTAAACTCTAAAGTTCAGCAAAAAGAAAATACCGAGTACATTTTGCTCGGTCGGTAAAAGAACCCAATCCATGCGCATGACTCCGAAATATTTACTCCGAAAAGTCCGCCTATAAATTTTGCTCGTTCTCCGCCGACAATACTTAACAACTATAAACTACGGACGATTCCCTGCACCCGAGAAATTAAGCGTCGTCCACTTATATATTCACCTATCAATATTCCAAGAGCAATTGCAAGATCGGCATTAGCTAAAGATACAGTGTATAATACACCAGCCGCAACAAATGAGAGAGATAGAGAGAGTACACTACGTGTACGAGACACAAGAAGGCAAGAGAAATAATGCGCTTGCGCAGACAGAAGCAACAGTTCGCCGTCCATTGCGCATGCGTCCTCGATCTCTCCATTCCTCTTTCTCTATCTCTCTCTCTCTCGCGCTTTTTCTTTCTCATTCTACGACTGTACAATGTGCACACATGTATACTTAATGCGGCACGCCTAAATAACCTTTCTCTTTCTCTTTCTATCTCTCCCACCACGCGATTCCTCCACCCCCACTACACGAAAATCTCAACCGCGCGCCGAACGAAAGAGCGAGAGAAAGAGAGAGAAGGAGCGAGAGAGGGAGAGAGAGGAGCAGAGCGAGGCACAAGTCTCGATGCCGCTCGAGTTGAACTATAAGCTGTATAGGCGCTCACTTGCTGTCTCTCTCTTTCTGATCGGGGCGTTTTTCCCGTCTACGAACCGACGGAGACACGCGGCGCAGTTGAGCCGAGGCTTTCGTACCGTGAAGAGAGAGAAGCCGCCGCGGGTACTTACTGTATTTACTGAAACATAACTTTTTTCCACCAAAGGAACGCGAGCCAGAGAGAGAAGGAGATATATAGTTGTACGAAAGTTGAGAACAAGAGACCTGCACAGCTCGACGAAGGAGGTGAAGAGCAGAAGATTCGCAAAAGGAAGAAGGAACAAGAGAGAGAGAGAGAGAGATCCAGCATTCGCGTCGAGCAGATCGCGCGCGCACCAAATTCTCCGCTTCTCTACTCTCCGGTCTACGATTTTTTTATATACAGCCTCTCGTGGTGTCGGTGTTCTCCGATCTTCTCGCGCATACATACGCATATATACGTATCCGTGTAATAAATCCTAACCTCGAAGTGAGTTACGGTACCGTCGCGTTCTTCAGGAACGAGAGAGAGAGAGAGAGAGAGAGGGAGCGAGCAAGAGCAAGTGAGGGTTTTCTGAGCTTCTTTTGAAACTCGAGAGTCGAGTGTGATAATATTCGTATCACGTATATAAACGTATATATACATAGCCATACGTACATTTTATAAGCAGTGTGTGTCTTGAATTCACTTCTCTCTCATGCAGCATCACGATAACAATCGAGGTTAGGAAATATCCATCGTTCGTTGTCTCTCACCCGTCGATACACCCGTCGATACATCCGACGATCGGCTACAGTGCAAAAGAAGAGAGGACCGGCGAGACTGAGAGATAAGACCAAGAGAAGTGTTTACATATATTTTCCGAGTCACCGAAGAGGCGCGACTAAGTCGGCGCATCTTTAAAGCCGGAAAATATAAGCGGGGTGTTCGTCATCATTAATTCGACCGTAGCAATCGAAAAATAAGAAGGCGGTCGCGATGTGTGACAATACCAACACGACGACGCAGAGTATAGCGGACTACCTGTCGCAGCTGCTCAAAGACAGGAAGCAGCTCGCGGCCTTTCCCAACGTCTTCATACACGTCGAACGTCTCCTCGACGAAGGTGAGAATCGAACCTTGCTCCAAAGCGTTATTTATCCTTATTTTATGCTTTATTTTGCTTTTTTTCATCTGCTAAGGTGTGATTATGTCCCAATCAATGATCGTATATGTTTGCACGTGTATCGTGTGTCCCATATTCTATTGATTGAGATCGTTGTGGCTTGAGCCTGCTCTTGCCCGTCTGTTACGTAAATGTGTGTGAATTTTTCGTTATTGCCAAAAGGCCGATAGTTATCGGTAAAATTGATAGTATTAAATGCTACTTGTTTTCATGCTGTAAATTTTAAACTGTGAAGATACAGTTTGTATACAGTGTGATGTGAAAATAATATATTTTGCTCTTGGCAAAATGAATCATATTTTTGCGAGAAAATTATTAATAATAGTGAATAATTAGATGAATTTTTCGACAACAGTGTTTATTCTCAATTTTGGCATTAGATTTGCTCTTTAAAAACGGCGATATATTTCGTCGAGACAAAGATTGTTTGTTCTTAGATAAGAGCTTAGCTGCACGAATACATTTTTCGATTTATTTTCATTTTAATGCTTTAAAACTGAAGTGGTATTAAGACGATCCCAAATCTGATATGACGCGAATCCGCTTATGTTTCAACATTAACAATATTATTCGACGACGATGGCAGAAATTATACATGCTCGCAATATCGTTCCAAATATGTTGGCTCGGCTATTAAATTAAATATTTATCCTTAAAGGCAATTTAAAATCTTAAAAATGATTCTCGTTAGCCTTTAGCAAACTCGTATTTTAATTTATACATGCTTTAAAAAGCAGTTAATGACATTCTATGAGTTCTCACTTCTATGAGTATAACGTCCACCTCGATTTACCTTCATGAAATTCTCAATCGCACAACCGACATACCGTAGATTTGACATTCTCTAAAAAATGCGTGCCAATCAACCCTCTATTAAGCACCTATGTGCATTGTAGAGAGATCTAAATGAATTATAGTCAAACATACATTTATTCGATTTTACAAAATGCTTTTTCTAAGCTTGTACATTATAAATCGTACATTTAAAGTTCAAACGCATATTGAGATCAAATTAATGTATCTACAGTTTTTCAATATGCGGTGATTTTATAAAAACTTATGTAATTATATAGGGAAAAACACTATAAAAATCGAAGGCATCCACGTGTGCTGTGGGGATAAAAAGAGTATTTAAATCAAACCGGAGCCAAACATTATTAGGTGATTGAATACTTGTATTGAGATGTTATACTATATTTGACTGTGAACTAGTACTTATAGTCAGCTTTTAATCATAAGAAACTACTGATGCGACTCCATTGGGCTGATATTTTGATTTTCAATTCTGTATTGAATGAGGGAGATTTGAAGGAATATTTGAAGTTCGTGACTTTCGGAATAAATATTGGAACACATTATTTTCATTATACCGTATCAGTAAGAAATGCGTATACTGTAAATATATCGTTGACACAGTGCAAACCTTTAGAAGAATAACATTCGACCAACAGCTGGTATTAATAATATCTATAGATTTTCCATCTTCAAAATCATAATTTTGTTTTTCGTGAACAGCAGTACCACCCAACTAACACAATAAGCAAACTAAAACAGAGGTTACGACGAGGGTAACGACTTTCAAATACAACATCTTCGCTTACACAAACAACACGTTCAATCACAAAAAAAAACTCACAAAAAAATCAACATCGGAGCAATAATCTTTCTCTAAAAAAAGAAAAAAAACCAGCGCCGGCAAGCAAGAAAAGAAAAACATATCCAGCTCGCCAAGTTCAAAATAATATCGTCCGCACGAGAATTAAAGAGCACGAGTCCGTATTTTTCGTCGCTCTCTGCATCTGCAGCGCTGCTTCGTCTCTCGGTCTATTCGCTGCTGCCGCCGCCGCCGCCGCCGTCACGGGGACAAATATAGTGCGGGCGCGAAGAGCCGCTGCTGCTGCTGCTGCTGCTGCTGTTGCTGCATCAGAGAGAATCCGTGGAATCCGAGTCAGGGGAGCGAGCGAGCCGACTCTTGACTTTCCTCCTTCGCCGCGCGCGCGCGCTCAAGAAAATCAAGAGAGAGAGACAGAGAGAGAGATAGAAGACCGTGTGTACGAACGAATCGATCGATTATTTCTTTTGTTCGATGTGTGGCGGAGGCTGGCAAAATGATTGCTTTTGGAGCGCGGGAACGATTGTATGCTTGTTCGATGATGTTTTCTTAATGTTCGAAGTGCTGCAGTAGCGGAAACCTTGCGTGTATTAGTCTAGCGTTGGGCGGCTGCGGGTTGGTTTTTTTTTTGGCAATGTCGAATGTGCGTTTCGAGGTATATAATTATATGACTGTTGACAAGTCCGCGCGGTGAAAAATTAGAACAACACAGACTGTTGCTGCCGTGAAACGAGCTCGTGTAGGAATTTTTTAGGAATTGGTGTATATAACCTAACGTATTGTATACGGTGAAAAATTTGGCACAGATCGGTAAACGTTCGGAACCGGCCCGATAGCTGTGTAAAACAACTAAATTTTTTTGTGTAATAATTGTATAAGAAAACAAAACACGTGATTAAATTCTGCTTTTAATTTAATACTTCACTTTTTTCTAAGTTTATCAGCTGTTAATAATTATTTTGACGCGCAACGTTATGAAATAACTTAAAAATATCAACTGATTTCTCTTGAAACCGCGCAACTGTATTTTCTTGTCGACTTCTTTCATGCACAAGTTATTATAAGCTAAAATTAATTAAAGTAATGTACTGAATGTTCTGCAAATAAACAATGTCAGGTTAGTATATACCCATAGGTGAAAGCCAATAAGAACGCATAAATTACTTTGATATATATAACGTATATAAATATGCAGATTTTTTAGAATAACGCATTTAAAAATTAAGTTCTACATCCACATATATCTATTACGATTTCTAGCTTTGAAACACAAACTTTACGACAGATAATCGCAACAGTGCTTTATATTGTTACAATTACACGGATCGAGAGAAAGCAAAATAGATTTTAACACGTCGTTTTAATACTCGTTTATAAATCAACCTAAAACAGCTAATTTGTATTTGAATTACACAAAAGAAAAAGTAATTAAGATAAACTTATTTATCAAAGCGTGCAATCCCGCATTCGCGGCCATAAACATACATCTTAAACTTGCCCGACACACTCGCGCTCCTAAATATAATAAGGAATTAAAAATTTTAATTGCCCTATACGTGGAAAAGCGGATAAAGACCAAAACAAACCGTGCGTGCATGGCTCCACCTAAAGTAAAAAAAGAAAAAGAAAAACGGATCGTTTCTATTTCTGCAGAAAACAAGAATTTCGTCCAGGTGGACATTAATTATTTACAAGCGTCGCGTATATAGCCCAGGCTCTCGACAGAAACAGAGAGCTGGAAGAGAGAAAAAAAAGAAAGAAATGGTTATACAGAGGTAGGACGCATTGGGCAATTTTCAAAGAAAATAGCCGATTAGAACAGAAACTTTTAATCGTCGTCACCACTGGTAACGCTCCGTAATAGGTTCTGATGTGTGTTTGCGAGCACCGGCTACTGCAGGCCAGGCCTCTCTCGGTTGCGTCATCGCTCAACGTTCTAACATGGCACTGGCAGTCGCGCGCGCGCGCGCGCATGTATATATATCTCCGCTCCTTTAATTCCCGCAACACACGAAACGCTGCAGCCTCGCGACCGAGCAGATTTACTTTTTTTTATATATGTATACGTAGCGAGAGCGTAATAGTTGCGACGGACAAATTTACAGGCGTACGCACCGTCGATGGTTTTCGAGAATTAAATTGCTGCTACTCTGCTGCAGTTGCTGCACTCGCTCCGACCGTATACACGGCGTGTGCAAAACAAGTGTTGGACAAATATCGGATCAATGTTGGGAGAGTACTTATATTTGTTGAATTTTGTTTGTGCAAGGAATGTCGATGGTTTCCGACAATTTCACATAACGGATTTTCGTGCGCGGGTTATAAGTTATGATTTTATGTTACGACTTGATTATGTATATATTTGCAGATAAATATCAGGCAATTATGTTTGGACGATTTCATATTGTATGCTTTGCGAAAAGTACTTATTTCTAAAAATTGTTAAAAATAGAGCTGGAGAGAGAGAGCGAGCAAAAAATAGCTACTTTTAAAAAAGATAAAAATTGAAAGTACTTGAAGAAAATAATGAATCATCAAGAGCATATGATTGATGAATTTCTATTCTTAGCAGCCGCACACTTTTCCACGCATTCCAATCGACTGAACAAAGCTTTTTTTCTCTCGCAAAAAGAACAAAAAAAAAATAACTAATGTATATAAAGGTGAAGCTGCACACACACGTTTAGAAAAATCCGCGAGGAAATTGTCCGCAGCTACGGATTGCGCACTCGCTTAATTTTTAGACTCTCTCGTCAATCATAGGTCCACACTCGCGCACACACACACACACACACACACACACACGCATTCGCGGAGAGACTCTGGATTGTCGTCGGTGGGTCTTTGGTCGTGAGCAGCTTTTTTACACGCACTCGGTCTCGCGCGGGTCCACGCACTCGAGAGCCTTCGCAAACTCGTTTGATTCTTGGAAAGTGTCGAAGAGAAAGCTCGGTCACACGTTCCCTTGCGCGAGCGCGTACATACAGCCACACACTGAATTTTTGTTACGCGTCTTTTAACGTGCTGCTGCGCCAAGTCGAGTTAAAGAGAGGCCCCTCCGCGTCTTATATGTGTTTCTCTCCTCTTTCTCTTGCCTTCCATGCAATTATTGCACCTGGTTTGGCGTCGCGCTTTTTTTTATCTCAAAAAGCGTAGTTAAAAGGCGACGTATTTCTCTCTGCAACCAAGAGAGAGAAAGATAGAGAGAAAGAAAATTGACGTACGTAAGTTAGAGAAACCGCGATGACGTTTTGAGATGTGCTGCGGGTATGAATGGACTAAAGGATGAATGGATCTACACGGAAATGTTCTTGGAAAGCGCTCGTATAAGACGGCTTCACTTTTATTTTCCGTTAATTTATCAGACAGGCGCAATTAAAATTAAAAGATTTAGTATTCAAAACTAAACTTCACCCGATGCTTAAAAGGGAATCGATTCTGTTGTTAATTTCAACCTCAAAGTTGAAAAATTCAGTCTATTTACATATAGTATTTTAAAGCTCCAAGTATGCACAAAATAAATGGTCAGCTGCTTGCTTTCGCTAAAACGTATAGAATGACTTCCAAACAAAAAAAAAGAAACACGCTGACTGGCAGTAAACAGTAGCTGCAGAATGCTCTTGCTGCGCAGAAATAAAAGGGCAAATGAGTAGAGCTAGGGAGAGAGAGTGAGAGTGAGAGAGAGAGAGAACGTGTCGCAGTCGAGCACGGAACAACATTTGAGCACAGCACTCAGCTATCGAATTACAAATATACATATATAGGTATACGTATGCATGCATACTTAGTTGGCGCGCGAAACTCCGAGGCACGTGCACCGCAGCAGATTGCCGATAATTACTTCCCTCGGCTCTCTGTGCAGTTAGACTTTTAATTTTTCGTCTTAATTCGCTGCACTGCGCGGCCAAGTATGCAAGCGATAGAATTTTTTGTATCGTGTCGCACGCTCGAAGACTACTCGGTAATGATTCATCAATCTTGTGTGTCGATAATGATAAAGATGCGAGGATATGGACGGATAAAGTAATTAATCATCCGATCGATTGAGCGAAAAAAATCTTAAGTGCGGATAAATCTGATTGGAACGAATTTGGACACATTGTTCGAGTTGTTCAGTGCGCACACTTTTTATAACTATACATTTGCGATTTCTGGAGATGATGTAACATTAGTTCATTACGGGGGTCTACTATTCCTTTGTCCAACGTTCCTGCCTCGAGTACATGCATAATTGTATCTTGTACTTTTTATGCTGTATGCAAAAGTTTGCGATAGAAAAAAAATAGTACAGATTCAGGCTTCGAAAATGGATTCATTTATCTTCCGCCTTGTTATAACCTATAATTATGCAAAACTAATAATTCAATTGCTTCCACATAATAATAACACACTATACAAATACTGGCTGTCATCATAATTATAATTCACTACAAAGGAAAAAATGCGAAGGACGTATTCAAAGCTGTTTAATGGTACGTGATTATGAAATTTCCATTATTACGATATCAAGTCGAAACAAGTCGATAATTTGAAGTTTAAATTGTCGATGAAATGCAACTATAACTAATACTATTCTTTCAAGTCAGTGTTTTGCATCACAAAGTGTCGTGGGAACAATAAATAAAATTTGTTCTCTCCACACATTACAATCTGGTTCGAATGTTCAGTCGATGGTTCAAGAAACGAATGCGAGCTCGAGCAAACTTCCATACTTTGTTCTTAGAAATAATTAACGAAACCGGAGCTCGGATCAAACGCAAAACTTTCCTTCCAGCGAATTCATTATTTTCCAACGATTTTGCTTGAAAACGCTCGAAACGTTTTGTCTCGTCCGATTCTCACCCAACCCCGTATAGCCAGAAAATCCCAATTAAATATTTGCAAATTCCGACCCTAAAATTAGCCGTTATCCTATAAGCTGTACAAACACACACACACACACACACACACACATCTCATAAAACTTCAACACTCGGTCATAATGAACCACCATTACCCCCAAAAGCATGTGTATGTATACAGACAGCGTCAGCAGATCGTGAATCGGCTCGTCTATTTTGGCGATCTATTTCCAAGCGGGTGGGGGCTTTGGTATATACCGAGCGATTTTCTCGGTGACCCACTGGCGCGAATAGAACCGCACGCGCGCGCGCCGCAACTCTTTATCCTCCTCCGCGCGCTCTTCTCGTGTCTACCGCAGGTGCATGGCATCGGAGAGCTGTGCATATATATATATGCATCTCGCGGATATAAGGGACGCGAGCGAGAGTCGAGTGCGCGCGGCCTTTCGTTTCGAAATTTGCTGGGCACACGCACGCACGCACGGCGAGTTAAGTGCAGTACAAGTCCACCCGCGAAAACTCGGCCGACGGCTGTCCGAGTATCTTTGCCAGACGGGTCAACGGGCTCATCTTCCTCCTCTTACCTCGTCTCCTTCTCCTTCTTCTTCTTCTTCTTCTTCGTTCAGTCTCTCCGCGCGCGACTCTCTTCCTTATATTCGTCTCAGGCTGCTGCTATTGCGCGCTTTCATAAGCAGTATCCCACTTTGCGATCTTCACTGATTCGCTTGAAATGGATCGAGGAATATACGTTTGACATATATACGATAATTTTCCGATATTTTGTATTTGTATTTATATTTAGTATCTAACGAATAATATTGAACATGAAATTTTTCGATTTACGTCCATTCATAACAGATTTAAAAAAAATACATACACACAAATCTCTCTCTTTCTCTCTCTCTCTCTTTCTCTTATCTTACATATATACTTATACACCTCTCTCTCTTTCTGACTCTCTCTTTTTCATGTTTTGTCTAGCGTATAACACCGATAGAACGTCCGTGCGTCTAAAGAATGACTGCCCGGTATAAATCAGTAGCTGTATAAGATTTTACACAATCAGCAGTCGCTAAAAGTTGAACATTGAATCCAGAAATCTTCTTCTACAAACACTCAATTCGTAATGAAAATGAATAATAATTTTACAATGAAAAATCTGCCCGGCATACCTTCGCGGAAAAGGAACTCCAAAAAAAAAACGACTCGTGACGTACAGAAGCGGAGTTTACATCATCGGCGAGCACTTATAATGGGGCCCTTTTACCCGCTGCCGCAAAATAGTTTCGCCGCTGCGCGAACAGCCATAAGCGTCGCGCAATATGCCGCAGGAATGTGCAGGTGTAAAGATGCTCGTCTCTCTCTCTCTCTCTCTCTCTCTCCATGCAACATTCGAAGAAAAATGGCGTGCCTTCTTTCTCTCACCGAGCGACGCGTGCGAAAGAGAAGTTGTGGTTTTTCGTGTATTATACGTCATGCACAGGAATCTGTAGGCGCGCGAAACGCGTGCTTAGAAGTTATACACTTTTTTCTTATTTATGCACTTCACCGTCTCTCTTTATCTCTCTCTCTCTCTCTCTCTCTCTCTTTCTCTCTCTCTCTCTTTCTTTATGGTTTTACGAAAGCCGCGTGCATTTGCGTGGAAAGCCGAGAAAGCCCAGTGACGAGCTGAGCACAGCTTATATATGTATACATGCAGTCGCGTACATTTTGCATAATTCAGCCGCGACATTTGATTTAACTGTAAACGCATTGTTGGGTAATTGCACGCGTGAAAATCCTACCGTGTGTACAGCTCGTGCTAATAGAACTGGTAAAATTGTGGTGCGTTTGGAATTTGTGTGCATTAGTCATTATTAGCGGCTGTTAGGGAATGTGGCTGCTGCAAGTGTTTTCATAATTATGAATCCTCGTGCACGGATAAACAAGTTCTCTTAATTTTTAGTGCTCAATGCATTATCCCAAAAATAGATTTCCGTTCTAAAAGAACGTCTGGTACATAGTTCGATTACTATTAAAGATAAAACAAATAATTCTTTTATATATTTGACTGCACAAGAGGATACAATGGCTTTTTAATTGTGACATATATTAGGCCCAGACAGTAATATATTTGCATTAACCGAAAATTCTTGCACCATTAATAGGTCAATAGCAATTACTCAAAAACAAAATTAGAAGAATACTCGAAACCCATATAACTACTATTGAGCATCGAGACAGGCTATACGTCAACATTTGGCCTTCCAAGATTCGACAATGGAGTCGTACTCCTCTTACCTGATCCGTGCCATCAGAGAGAATCCCATTAAAATCGCGTAAAAGGTTCGTAAGTCGGTCGGTCGGCTAGACCTTTGGGGTCGTGCAGGTTGAAAATTTTTCACGCCAGGCCCCCCTTCCCTCCAAAAAAAAACTCTCTCAAGCATTGGCAAAGCTCGGTGTCACAACAGCGCCATTGTTACGGGAAAAATCGGCTTTTCATCTTCCCTTTCAGCTGATCCTTCGCGATTGTGCAGTCGTCGCACAGGGTTAGTCAAGAGTATGCGAGACCACAGTACCTACACAATAGCATCTTTTCGGTGTAGCGTTTTCTCTCCTTTTTCCAAATTCCCCATAGAATTTTAACTGTTTAACGGATCTTTGAGAATTAATTAGGTGTTACGACCTATGCAGGGTAGAAAATCTATATGGTGGCGCCTTGTTTAGAATTGAATGGAAATTTTCATTGTGCAGTGCGTGCAGGCCATTTCGTTTCTTAACAAATGATAAATTTTTATAGATATCCCGCGCTCATTGTTTAGAATGCATTTGTGTCAACATTTAAACTGCCACGCGGAGCAATCAAAGTTACGGCTTTGAAGATACTTACTGGATTTTTTTTCCATCTCTCAATAAGATAATAAAGTGTAAGAAACATTGAGAAGAGATAAAACATAACCTCCAATAGGTAGTTGTAAAAGCAATTAACCGCAGTTTAAGATGACATGGTAACAATCCACGTTTTCCTCGCGTTTTCCTGGCCTTTGCGAAATAATATACACACTACTTGGAGCGTATTATATCGATGATTTCTTCGTGTCGTTCCGTTTAATTTGAACCATTTTCATTCGATGACCAAAGCGGAGAAACGACGCGAAAAATAAACGTCCCGGTACTATTTTTATCTCTTTATTGGTTCAGAGCATAACTTAATAGAGGACGATCTATCAACACAACCTATACAGCAAGTAGCGCGAGTCCGATGCGAGAGGCATAATGTTTTGTAACCACAGTGACAGAGCAAAAATTATGTAATATTATAATGTCATAATACTATTATTGTATTAAAATACCATTCGCGTTTGATATTTATATCGATGCTATCCTTTGATGCAAGAGTTGATTTGTCAACTTCGAGAAAACGTACGTTTACATTATAGCGGTAATTTTTTTTTTCTTTTTTTCTTTTTTCATTACTATATTCATTTGCGGATTAGCATTCTGTGCAATAGCGAAGTAAAAGAAAAAGTTGCAGCATTTATTTCTCCATAAAAAGAACATTTCAAAAACAAATGTTAATTCACTCATCTTTTATTGAAATTAGTAATGTATTGATTCTCGCATAAATTGGAATCATTATTGTACATTCGAATACTCGTATTATTTGATCATGCAATACAAATTTTTGTCTTATCGAAGTTAATACCCTGCAGATATTTAAATTCCACATTCATTTCCATTCCTATCAGCCCTGCACATGCTTACCCCTTAACCCTAAATTATGTGCACGATCCTTACCCCTAAAACTAAAAAAGCAATAACCTTATTTATACCCTAAATTTTCAAAAATGAAAATAAAAAGAAGTCCTCAATCATTCTTGCGTTCGTTTGCATCGCGCGTTATACACCACGCACATATACTCCAAGATCTACACCGATACACGTTCTCGCGGTCTTTTCCTCCACAGGCGAGACTGCGATCGAGAGAGCGAGAGAGACTCGGCCCTCCCTTTCGTTCCCCGTCCTTGCGGCCCTCTCTCTCCCCTCCTCTGAGCTTCAGGCACTATATACCTCCCCACCAACGTGACCGCATTCCTTTTCCTCCTCACTACACCTCGAGAAAGAGTGTGGAGAGAGCCTTTATATCTTGACTCTTGCTCCGATGCTGCCGCTCTTCGCTCTGCGCTACAACTTCTTCTTCCTTCGTCTCTTTCGATATTTTTACAGGAAAGGAGTAGAATTTTTCTCGGTATGATATTATTGTATGCCGCGTTGGCAGAATTGTATGGCTGAGCATCGAGGAAGTATTGGGGGATAGGCATCGGTTTACCTCGAGCAGTGTTGTTTTTTTTTTCATTCTTGTACAGAGAGTTAACTTATACTGTCGTTAATAAGTAATTTCACGCTTTCATGGCATGAGATTCATGCGAGCAAAAAATATGTATATAGGAATTCAGTGTATTTACTTTGAATACTTTGTAATATGTGGATCTATATACGGATATCTTTATGTTTCGTGTGGATATTATACATGCTACAATGAGATTATTTTTTTCAATAGCAAAAATGCCTCGATAAATGCTCAAAACACCAAGCAATGAATGCACTTCCTCAAAATGGAAAAAAAAAGATTAAACGACCACGCAATGAGTTAACACATTATCAAAAAGTGAAAGTTAATCTCGACGGTAGGTAATGGCTGGCGTGCAAAGAAAAAATCCGTTCATCCCATAATTAAAAGATCGTGCACCCAATAATCGCGCAAATCACAGTTCGTCCCGGAGATCATTCTTGAATAGAGCGCCATTCACTCCGCCCTTTCGGTGATTTCGTTTCAAACTTTCTCGCCGCCTGATGGCGATGGCGACGAGGAGGAAGACGACCTCCTCGCCCCCATCGTCGTCGCGCCGACTATTTTTATTTCTCCGTGCACGTCGTCGTCGTCTTCTCGCTCCTTCGCCTCTCTCTCTCTCTCTCTCTCTCTTTTAACAGGCTTTTTATTTTTCTCGATGCGTTCGCCGAGCCAACGAACCCATATTATACACACCGGTGCGACTGTAGATGTGTGTGGTGTAGGACCATAATGCGCTGAGCGAGCGATAAAAATGTGACATTCTGACTCTCTCTCTCTCTCTCTCTCTGTCTTCCTCGCTCTCTAAAAGATTCTGAAGGGCTTTACGACTTGGGATATATTTCTTTTTGCCCTCGTGCACTGTTGGATTGTTAAATTTTAAGTGCAGCGCGTTGATTTTGATGCTTCTTTATTGTTGGTGCTGGTGATCTGAAGATTAAGGAGAAGATGATTAGCAAACAAAATTGTTCCGATCTGATAAACTATAATAATTATTTAGACGCTAAAGGTTTAGATGACGACGATCGCCTATAAGTATTGTTGTTAGTCATTTGATCTAATCTAATAGTAAAATTAATTCTGATAAATTTTGACTGAAGGCTCGCATCTGGTTTCATTCTACATTGTCGATTATTCTAATTTAATTCAGTGCTATATCTACTTCATTTATTGGTCTCAGACTCTCAGTCTACCAGGAATTACTTTATATTATTTATGAGATTAAATTCAAAGCATTATAATTTTACTAATCATACTTAAGGGCATGTGCTAGGGTCGTAAAAATTCCTACCTTACCGATTTTTACTGTTAACGAAATATTATAAAGATAATAGAGACTAATTTTTGAAAAAAGACTGTCACCATTTCGATAATGATGTAAACATTACGAGGTTCCAGTTTCAAGAAATTTCATCCATTATTCACAGATTTTTCAAAAAAATTTTGAAGAACAGAATTTCTGTGAATTATGAATAAAATTTTATAAGACAAAAATCTCAGTAAATTATGGATGGAATTTTATTAAACTGGGATAACATAATGTTTGTATCATTACCAAGGTGCTGCCGGAGTTTTTTCCCAACAATTAATCTCTATCTCTGTATATTTTGTTAAATGTAAAACCGGTAAGACAGGAATCTTTCCAACCATAGCTCATCCCCTTAAAATAGTAATTTATTTTGAATCGGCATACCTGTTATTTTACTTGGATAAACAAATTGAAAAGTTGTTTCGATGAAGATATATCTTTTTATATTATACACACTTTAAATATAATTTTTTCGCGCCACGTTTCTCAGATTCTTCTCCGGGCATTTTACCTCAACGCCCCGGTCAAAAAGTGCATCGAGAAAAAGCTAACGACCTCATCAAAGGCCTTTCTAAAGTTACAACACGTCTTTCCACTCGACACCCGAATCTGGAAATTCTACCTCATAATACATTATACCCCCCTTTAATTTCCACACGATAATTAAAACCTTTCGCCCGATCTGCGCATGTGCCGTATAATATTTACATTAGACCGAATTTCATTGTATACAGAACGAATAAAACTCGCCTTCCATCGTCGTCACCTCTTAGCACTGCGGTAACGTGTATATACCGCGTGTGCATATACACACTCGCACACATACACTTTGTGGTCTTTCCATTCTCTTGTCCGATGCGATCGGGCGGTACGAAGCTCACCCTAAAAGGATATACCTGCGCGCTCGACCGACTCGACTTCTGCCGCCGAGTGGGACAGCAGAAATCGATGTGTTTGTGCGATCGCGCCTATATATGTGTGCTCGCGCGTGTATACACCTATATACTCAATCGCCCGTGTGAGCTCAGATATAGTCAGAGATCCATTCTTCACTTTGTGATACTTGGAATGTATGTATCGGGACTTCTTCTCAGTTTCGAGAATCGTGTATGAGTGTGAGACGAGGTTGAGACACTTGGCTCGTGCAGGTGATCAAGTCTGAAGATGATTCGTAATGAGCGGAGCTTTGTAGTTGGAATTATTCGGTAGAAAAGGTAATACAAGACTTGCTTTCAAGTCTTTTTTGGTCAACAATGCGATCTTATCGTTTGAAATGGATTGACATTGCAATAAACTATAAGAAAGATTCAATTCGATGAAGTATCTTCCGACAATTATAATTCTCTTGCATGCATATAGTCATTGAATAATTTTAATTGCAAGAAAAAAACGTAATAACGCGATAAATCGTTGGTCTTTGTCTCTCTTAGTTTTTCACGCATCCCAGAGCCCATCCACTGTATTGCGAAGAGATGGTGAATGGTTTTGTGCTCTGCCCTATAAGCAAAGTCTCTTGTGTATACGCAGTCCAGTTTTTCTTCTCTCCTCGCGCTGTGCGTATCTTTACCAAGCTCCACGTTGAAACAAAACGATGGCTCCTTTCAAATCCCAATATAACAATCAGTTTTTCTTCCTCACCCTGTCTTTTCAAATGCCAAGCGCTTGATTATTATATAATCTCCAATGAATGACTGTGACTGTCATCCATTCAATTATCAAAGCACGGGCTCTTCAATTTTTTCCATACAGCTCAGTTCGTCATTTTCTTTTCATCGCGCCATTAAATTGTGAGATTAATCGTTTCGGTTCCCCTAAAGCTTCGCAACACGCAAGTAAATCAAATAGTCGCGGGGAGCCAGGTACACTATCGTAGCCAGCACTTGGAGGCTCAGATTTTGACGCATAACTTGTCTTTGTCGCGCCGTGATTTATACTACTAATTAAATCTGATTCTATCTTAATATTTTTAAATTATTTATTTTAAATTAGTTCTCATTAATATTCTGTTTTAATGGGTACAATATTATTAAAATGTTACAAACTATTTCTTGTTACACGTTAGACGATATCCACGTCCCACACTCGCGGACTCTCGTGTATAAAAGCGCGCCTGCGAATTTATAATTCCGCGTGTATACCCACACTAAATGAAAAAGAAAAACAATAATTATATATTCAGGAGACTCGCCTTGTTTCTTCGACCGAAGGCGGTAACTGTACCGACTATGTGTGCGAGTGAGTGTGTGTGTGTGTGTGTGTGTGCGCGCGATGGTATAGGCTGCCAGGTAACCAATGACGTTTTTGAATTCTCAGCGATGAATCATCGTCGCGAGCTATTCCGAAGACTGTGCGCGGAGACCCGACCTGCACGAAGATTCTGTGCCTCGTGGCCTGATGCGGCGTGCTGCCATGCGCTGGTACAATTCGACGAGCAAATTGTTGCTTTTTCAATGTGTTTCCATTGATTAAAGCACGAAAATTGAAAGTTGCAAAGTCTTCTTAGCTCGGCTTCAATATCGCAATTTTAAGTTTTGACGCACAAACAGCGGGAAAAAGCCACGAATAAACTACTTTTTAATCAAAGCGATATTTGTCTGGCACTTATTAATAAAGTTTCGTAAATCTCTTCTGCGCATTCATACATCGCGAATACAGAGGCGAGCTGCTCTCGAATCAGCGCGAGATGTGCAAAAATATTAATAAAATTTACATTTCTCAAGCAGTTCGTCGCAGTAGAGAAGCCGCCCACGTCAACCATGTCTCTCTTGCGCAGTGTGTGCGCACGAGAGAAACTCGGAATACACACGACTGATTCAAGTGGAAGAAGAAATTAACACAAATTCACATCTTCCTCTTCTGCTCCCCTTTATACTTATTCCCACTTTTACGCCAAGTATGTTTCTTCATCTCGCCATTAGCATTCGTCTTCGTTTTTTTTTCCTTTATGTGGCTGCATCGACGCTAAGTGAGAATGAAACACTTGGAAACATGTATAGGGCGGAAAATATTGCAATATGAATTAATACACTGTAGGATTTAATTCACAAGTCTTAATTATATTTTCTCATCTTTTAACGAAATTATATATTGATGGATAAATTATTTTTCTGTTTTAGGTATGTACTTTGCAGAATTTCATTGAACAATAGCATAATTCAACAATGAGTAAGTAGAATAAAAATCGTCACGCGAGATAATCATTTGATTCAGTATAAACAGTATCTATTATTAACGCATACAAATATAGTGTTTATTAATGACGTGATAGTCTGCCGAGAGAAAAAAAAAGGTTCACACCTTTACAGGAAACGTATATATCGCGCTCTGTTAACTCCAAAATTCAGCTCTCTTCTTTCTTTCACTGCTTATGTATTTTTACTTCCGTTTATCACATTCCAACTTCACTTTTTCTATATATTAAACGATACACAGAGGATATCTCGGTAATTTAACTTAATGTAATTTGTTTGAACCGCGTTCACTGTGAATCTTAAAATTGAGCAGTTTCTGCCTAGATTCTAGCCGAAAATCGTCGCCAGATAGTGGAATTTCGGGCCAGATCCTTAAGCACAGTCTGGCTAATTTGTGCAGTTCCGATGGCTACACGGAAAAAAGACTGGGGGAGCGGGTGCCCCAACGTGGTGTTAGTCAACACGTACGGCGAGCTGTTTGCCCTTCAAACGGGGGAGCAGTTTACTTTTTCTGGGAGAACCATTCGCCCATGCTATAGTATAGTAAACAAGATACATATAGTACAGTAACAAGATACAAAGATACAAAAGAAACGAGTGCATTTTGGTTATTAGGTAAATCGGGGTCGAAAAACCGATTTTCAAATTTGCAGCTACCTAGGTCTAGAGCTTCTATGCGAAAACAGAGTTTCAAAGTTTTATTTACTTATATCTCGAGAACGGCTTAGGCTAGAATAAAATGGTTTACACCAATTTAAAGAGCGTAAAATTTTACATTAGAAACGATTTTTTATTCGATTTCGATGAGTGTAAAGTTTCGAGATAATAGTTAATCGAAAAGAAATTATCTCAACTCTCCGTACGTGAGTGGGTTAACCATTACCCCAGAAACAGAGTAGCCGCTGCTCCCTACTGCTAGTGGTGCTGCTACACCGCTCTTCGCGCGGCAATTCCCCCAGTCTTTTTTCCGTGTAATATATAGCCAGAAACACATCAACGTTTTTAACAGGATTACAATTTTTGCAATTTTTTTGTGGATTCCGTAGATACTTGCATATTTTTGAAATAGTTTTTAAGCAAATAATTATTTATTGAGGGAACCGTGATGAGCTCGTAAATCGAGAAACCGAATGTTTTTTTACTTTGAACATTGATGGTTATTGTTAAAAAATGGGTTCCCCCAGTTTTCGACTACAGCTACAGTTATTGATTTTTTACAAAAAAAAAATAACGATCCTCTGCAATTGTTTGCAATTGAGAGGGTGTATTCCGATAACGATTCCGCAATTAATAGTATTTTTCTATTGCATTTTATTGAATTTGTTCGCACAGTTCCAGGAGCCCAATCCTCGCATTCACGTGCAACTCTGCTTAGTCTCACTCTCAGTTTCTCTCCTCTCCACTGTTTCTTATACCTACTGCGTACACACACACACACACACACACACGCGCGCGCGGCGTTGGCCCTTGAAGGGCCGATGACCGAGCTGACCCGCGGCTTACTTCAGTTTCTTCGTCTTCTCGGAGTCCAAGAAGAAGCAGAAGAAGAAGCAAACGAGAAGGCAGAAAGACGATGACGTTGTATATACAGATATATATATATCGGCTCTTCTCGCGTCATTCCTTTCGCGAGCTGTTCTCTCTCTCTCTCTCTCTATATATATATATATGTGTGTGTGTGTGTGAGTGTGTTCCGCTGCCGCCGCCGTCGTCGTCCGCTCCCTGCCGAGAGATTGAAACGTTCGATATACACGGCGATGCTGCTGCTTCTGCTGCTCCTGACTTCTGCCGAGCAGCGAACCTACTCTTCTTCAAGGCGGTACTGCAGATCATGTTTTTTGCTCTTTTCTTTCGGTTATTACGGAATTTCGCGATGAGCTCGTCGGTATATATTCGTCAGTTTCGTCGGATTCTCACGATTTCTC
>UELU01144697.1:0-25486 GCA_900490025.1 Megastigmus dorsalis
TAAGTACACCCTCACACTTAATTAGTTGCAAGCAATACTTAAATTAACCAAGAACTAAATAGATAATTGTTTCAGGTTAGATTTTGAAAAGTTTTTAAACGCACCAAATTAAGTGCTGATGGGTGTACCTGTAAAACCTTTTAATCCTTCTGCTTCCGCTTTATATAGCCAACTTGTGTATTACATAAAAACATTTAACATCCGTAAAACAAAGGTATATCAAATTATGTGAAAACTCCTGTATAATTTATTAGCTTAAATACTATATAAATATTACGTATTAAAAATAATTATTCACAATTTAACAAAAATAGTTTTTAAAAAATTTTTTAAATATGCATGTTTGATCGATACATGCATATTTCGTTCCAAGCATGGTGCAATTTAAATTTACCGCGTTCAGCAGTTTGTTTATGCGCATGCGTGAATACTCGGTTGATCGTTGATCTCAAGTAGGTTTATCCAAATACCTCGTCATTAACTGTTAAGGAATATTCATTTCGCCGTATTTAAATCCACGTTTCTTAACAGTTAACGAATATTCTTAACTATAAAGAATCCTTTCTCTCAGTGTATATACGGTTTAATTGTCGATAGTCGCCGACACAACAATAGGATCTAATGAGCTTCTATATAAAAACTCGAAATAAGAGTAAAAGAGAGGGATAGGAGGAGAGGGAGAGGGGAGGTGGTAAATAAGTGCTCGAGGCCAGTTCGAAGAAATTTCTTTATTTCGACGTTCGCATATCCTCGAATCGTTCGAACCTAATAAAATCTTTGAATATCAACCAACGAAATAACCTTTCGGATTTTAAAAACAGAGAACATTATCGATTTTACAGGCGTGCTCGCCGCACAGTCGCAAAACCCGTCTAAACGAGATCGCCGTCGTTTTATCTGTCTTTGTGTGTGTGTGTGTGTGTGTGTGTGTATGTCGACCTTCCTTACCAACCCCTTTACCATTATATACTCGACTCGTACAAACAGATTCTGTGCTCGCTTACATTAAACTCTCAAGAGCAAACTTGTAATTGCGGCTCTTCATCATAGAACTGCGATGCGATTTAAGTAAATACCACAAAAACCATGAATTTACCGTAGAAATAGCATCGCGTCACAGCCACGTATTCGCATGACTGACGATCACATTTCAAGCAAATAATATAAGACAACTATATCTGGATAAATCTTTTAAACTGCATAAACCGCAATTAAACTGCAACCGATGACTGGCAATCGAGTCCATGCATAAACAATCAGCATTTGTTAACGGTGTTCGAAGCTTTTACTTATTCCGCGGGAGAATCCGCAAAAGCCGCGCAATTTTGAATATCATTCTTATACAAGCGACTCGCAACACAGTTAAACGCCAAGTTTACGGTGAGCTCTTACATTCTACTGCAGTTGGGTGCAGGGCGCAACGGCGAAGTGTCATCGCTGCCAGGTTTATAATCCCGCGACGAGTCGCTTTAATGCCTGCGCCACTTTGGCGCTCTAACAAATTCGCGGACGTGCGCCAGTCAAAGCTCTCCCAATTCCGATTGAAACTGCTTTTCTATTATAGCCCCGAGATTTGGATATTGCTCGATGCTTTCTCGTAAAATTTTTTCCACCGATCTTGCGATAATGTCAAGCTTAAAAATCGCATTATAAACAGGAATCGCGTTCCTATCGATATGTAATGAAATATCAATAAAATGTTTATCACGAGATTTAACGAGTTGTTCGAAAATCCAGGAATAACGAATTCCTCGATATTTCTTTACGATTTCTAATAAAGTCCAAGCAATTCGTTGCAGCAAATATGGAGCACAAAAGCAATGCAACTATTTAATATAAGAAAACTATTACAGAAGCAAAAGCGACTGGGAAACTTTGACAGTGCGTCACGAGCGACTCGTCGTCATCGATCTTCTTTTTCGTCGATATTACACAACATGCCTACAATAACGCAGCTCCTTTTATTTACTGAACTTTTTTTGTTCCTCAATAGGAAAGAAGAGAAAAAAGAGGCCAACCGCAATGTCCGCGCGGCGCGTGAAAAATGATATGGAGCAGGGGTTCGGGTAAAATAAGAAATCCGTATCCGCACAACATCCCTGATAAAGACAAAATTCCGTGTGTGTTTCTGACTTTATCCATGAATATATATATATATATATATATCTCCCGCAACATTCACCGCGTTGCTCGAGCTTTATATATATATATATATATATACGGGGGTATATTTATAGCATTCGACAAAATAAATACTTAACGACGTAATAAAATTTGTTATTGCGAAATGTGTATGTGTGTGTGAGTCGGAACCGCACCTGGGAATTCTACAGAATAGACCGAGCAATTTTGTTTTGTTTTTTTTTCTTTTGTTATGATTAACGAACTGCTTTGACATTCATACCACTGGTTTTTCATTTTTTTTTTATGACACATATATCGTGTTTATATATGTATATAATCATATTTATATACTATCTTTTTTTTTTCTTTAGCATAACCATCATATTTATAACGATCATATTGAACTACATATAATTTATTTTCTTTTATGTTTAGCATTTTTCTTTTTTTTTTGTTTCTTTGTTTGCACAGGATTGCACAGATTGTCTCTCACACAGGATGGATCGTGTCCAATATTTTTTTTTTTTAGTTTCTCCCTCTCTCGCCACCGAGTTTCTATTATAATTATGCTCCTCGTATCGCGCGCGTCGTCGCTCGCTCTCCTCCCGAATATACATATCGATATTACAGCTACTTATGTTTGTTTCTTGTGTGTTTCCGCCTCTGTAGTTTATCATTTATGGGTAACGCGTGCCTAGCTTCGTACGTCGCTTGATATTTCATATAGATTAAATGGCGGCGGCGGCTGAGGCGGCGATGCTTATAGAGATTCTTCACCATGAAATGCAACGTGAGAATGTTTATATTTGTACGTGTCTGCGTCTGTGTTTGTGTAATTATTTCTATTCTTGCGAGAGAAAATTTAGCGTCTTTTGTCCCGCTGGGGTTTGTTTCGCTCGCAAAAATTTCGCCCTGTAAAAATACACGATGCTCGTCTTTGGCGACTGTAAGACAACATTCGACGTAATAGCAAAGCAAAGTAGTTGCGTCTGTTTGCCTCTTTGTGTGTTATGGAGAAATCACGGCTCTCGTGGTCCGCCTATATGATGGAGTCAATACGACTGAGCTTTCTGTTTTTCGTCGCTCGCTTTGGTACAGCGTCTCTCTCTCTCTCTCTCGCTGTGTTTCATCGATTCGCTTATACTTATTCGGTTTTCTTGCAAGACGGGCAACGCGAAAATTTCTTAAAATAAAGTTCGTTTATAGATTTAAAAAATACGTACCAGCTAAAGAATTGAACTGCGTAAAGAATAATTGGATCTTTTATTGACTCTTTTATATGCTTTCCGTTCATATTTCTTAGGTATAACAGATTCATATTCCCTTCACCGATACACGCGGTAAACAAACCTAGACAGCTGCTGTAGCAATAATTTGCGCGCTTAAAAAAGAATTCGATATCAAGAGCGAGTCATTCAAAAGCTTTGGCCAGTGTCTTTCCTACCCTACCCTGAACCCTCGTCGATCGACTGTTTCCTTTAGCTCTACGCAAACTCTCCAATTCCTCTGCGCTCGGTGTGTACACATTCTTTCCGCCGCGCGGGTGAGCGACTCGGGGGCCGGCGAGGAAAATTTACAATAACAACCTGTTCTCACTCCCTCTCTATCTCTCTCTTTCTCTCTCGTCGTTAGAATCCAAACTCGTCGTCAGCACAGCTCTATATCTCTATTTGTCCTGGCAACGGGTGAAAATGGTCGGCGGAGAAAGAGGGAGTGAGCGAGAGAGAGAGTCGCGAGAAAAGGCCCCCGGTGATCGATAACGAATTCAAGCGAGCGCGCCGCGCAATTAGTTTTGCACGCCCTTTCTCGCTTCGTTTCTCTCTCGCCTCTCTCTCTCTCTCCCTCTCTCTTTCTGCGTAGGTCTTTTGCGCTCGCCTCTTTCCGCTCGTTTTCTAAAGTGGTTGCGCAAGAGTAGAACTCTAACGCTACGACCAAGTGCGTATATACTCTCGCATACCTACCTATACCTACAATCGCGCGAAATTTCTTGGCGCGAAGCTCGTTCAAAAGTACACTCGTAAAACGGTTAGTTGTCGCTGCTAACTCATCTATGGGATTGCTTTTTGTCGAAAAAGAAAACACAAGGAATCTTTTCGATATACGCGAAATGACGTTTATTGCGTTTCTTGTGATTTCGAGAACTGTATATTCACAACAAAGGCATTCTTTTCAAATTAATCTTTCATATTAATCTGCGTATATATATTTATTGTTTAATTATAAATTTTAGCTCAAACGTTTATTCAAGGCAAAGAGCCCTTGATTTTATAAATTATTTACATAATCTTCTCATCATTTTACAATAATATGTGTATTAAAATTTTTCAGAAATTTAATGAATAATAATGAGTTTCATTATTTCACTTTGAATGAAAAACGAAAATTCACATATTTTTCCATAATATTATTACTGGCCTTTATTAAATATAGAATACTTTTTATATTAAAATTCCGAAATTCGCGAATGCAAATACAACGGATAGATTAAGTTCATTTTATCCGCAGTATACCTATTGGTATAAAAAAAATTTAGTAAAAGCAAAATTAAAATAAAATTCATAAATAATAGATTAATTTGCGTAAAAAGTGATTTCTGTCCTTTACAATAACAATTGTAAAAATGGACTCCAACGAAGAAAGTTTTCACTCGAGGGAATTAAGAGAGTACATAGGAAAAGCGCCAAGAGAATTGCCAAAACAATATCTATATATATATATATGCTCATAGCTAGATTCTAATAGAGACTCGAGCGAGTGCACAGTATTAAAAAATTTCAGAAATGCTCGAGTTCGGGATTCCCAAGTTTCCTCCCCAGTGTCGCAAAGTGGGGCTTTAATTTTCCGTCGAATACATGCCCATAACGTATACATAGTACATACCCGAAGAAGGTATGGACAGTAGTCGTCGCAATTTCCCGGCAATTCATTGGATTTTCGGCCAGCCGAGCGTAATGATGCAGAGGCCAGAAATTAGAGGCGCGACTTTACGAGTGAGCGCCGAGCGAAAGTTCGCCCAAGACTGAGAAGTTCGAAATATGGGAAAAGCTTAAATTTCCGGAGCGCCTCCGAGCCGTGAATAGGAATTTTGAATTTATATCGAGCGCACGCGCGAGAGGGAAGCAGGATGAAAGAGAAAATTTTGCAAAGGATGAAATTTTCAGCCGGTGAATTCTTCGAGTGCGTGTTATATACTGTACTTGTAACAAGTTGATTTTATGCAATTTCCCGTTCGAAAGTTTCGTGTTTCGGAGGTGGAGAGAATTGAAATTTTCCGAAATTTTTCGCACAGCAAGCTGTTTCGTTAAATTCTGTGCAGATGCTTAAAATTGCCGATATTTTTATGTTTGTATATATATTTAAAGTTTTACGGCACTTGACCAAATTTGAAGTTGTATGAATACCGCTGAATTTATTTAAAGCGATAAAAGTTATTATTAAAATTCTTTCCTTTCGGTATATTGAAAATATTAAGATTTGTGCAAAGTATATTAAAAAAAAGAAGCAAATAGTGGCTATATTACAAAAATGAACGTAACATTGATTTTATTTATTTCGGATCAATATGTTTTGTTTAGCTGATAAGTAACTGTAAAGATCGCAGCAATCTTCAGAGTAAAGTTAAACAATAAATATTTAACAAAAGTCGTTATAAAGCTATATTGAGCCGAATTCTATTTATTTCATAAAATAATTTATCGCTAAAATAAACATGAACTTATTATCGCTTTTCACTTCTGCCGGGCATTAAACTGTCGCATATTCCACTCGGCTGGCCTACCTTGAACAGAGCATAGCTAAAAATTTCATGCACAACAGCTTCTTTAGACATAAAAAGCAAACTTGGTCCACGGATGCTCCACGGAAATTTCGCTCTATCAACAGTTCGTTCCAGAAGATCAAATATGCAAACAGTCAGATTTCCGCTAGAATAAAAATGCTTTATAACGTTTGCCGCAACGAATCGGATCCCGAGGGCTCTCAAATTTTTGAATATCGCGAAAATAATACGAGGGTGTATAGTGGCTATGGTGGATGTGAAAAAAATGAGAGAAAGTGAGAGAGGAGGCGAGCGAGTGACGGGAAAACAGATCGGTGCTAGTACAAAGAAGACAGTCGCGCGAATCGAACGATTGTACAAGCTCCAAACACAGCTCTAAATATCCTTATAAGCTCTATTTTTTTAATCTTCTCTCTCTATTTCAGCTCTTGCTCGTATGCTATATAACAGTTTTTTCGTCGCCGCTACTTTGCGACTTCGACACGAAGCTTGCGATTCACTGGCGATCGCGAGTGAGAAAGAGGCTCTGTGTGTGTGTGTGTGTGTATGTGTTTGTGTACGCGTGCTAACTACGATAGAGTTATTTTTTTGTTTTCGCGCACTCGGATCTTTTTCGTAACGAGAAAATTGTTTCGTTATAGAGGCGATTTGCTCGCGAATTAATGCTTTTCGATAATTCGATTCGACGCGAAGCAATTTTGTCGTTTCGACTCATCGCCCGAGAGAGCTACGCTTTTTGTTTTTATATCTTTTTATCGGCTCGCTGCAGATACTTGAGCGCGCTCGTACACATCATTTGAAAAACAGTTTCTTTCTTACTTCGCTCTCTACGCGCTCTATTATCTACGCAGAAGAGGGATAGACCTCGCATGCACCGATTGTTTCTCCTGTATGTGTGTGTTATATTTGTGTATTATATTATATATATGTATACGGTTAACGACTGCTTATGTAAAAAAAGTTGTCGACATTGAATTGTTTATTTTTTTTTTCTTCTCTTTTATCATTAATATCGAAGTTCCAACAGTTTCTACTGCCAGGGATACAAGTTATATACTCTCGCAATCGAACGACAGTTAGATCGTCACTTTCACAGCTTCTTTTATTCACGAGTTCTTTTTTCTTTTGTATAGAGTTGCATCGTGGATTATCTTGGTTTTCATCGAGATAAGGTCATCTTTCGCTGACTTGTTGTTTTTCAGCTCGAAACTTATTATACAAGCACAGAACAGAAAACTTCTCTTTAATGATTTTCGCGCACTTTCTCTCTCTCTGTCTCTTTTTCTCTCGCAAAGTAAAATACACAGTGTCTCTCGCATTTTCTCCCTATTGAATTCATCCTATTTCATACCATACACTCAAGTTTATTAATTATAGTTACAAATACCCACGACTGCCCTGTCTCGCTCGACTTTCTTTTTGCGTCAGTCTGTTGGCGGTGGTTCCGTTTTGTTTTTTCTTCCTTTTCCGTCACTTAATTAGTTTTATAGCTTTATACAGCGCTACAGAATAAGAGTCAAGGAAACAATTTTGTTGATTAATTTTAAACGAAGCATTGCACAATATAGTACGCATTATTTCATTTAATATCAATAGTTGCAGTTGAAACTACCATAATTGCATAACGAAATTTAATACATTACATGCTATCAACGTAACACACATTCGGCTATTGAAATAATCTCAACGTCTTGCACATCCCTTATACAATTTTGATAAAATTAACGTAACAATAAAACAAAAATAATAATCTAACATTTTTTGTCTTTGCGAATAAAGACTTTTACCAAGCATGACAGATTTATCTTTTTTTTTCTTCTATATATTGCTAGACGACAGAGTTTGTTTGCCGAACAAATTAACTTCATTTTGGTATACATAATCTCTGCACTATAATTAATTAATCTTATAATATTCCAAATTTCAAACACAAGGTCATAACAATACTTATACACTGTAGAAGAAGGAAAACAAATGGCAATAGATTTCTTTAAACGGTAACAAATTTAAAGTATATAAACTTATCGATCCATCCGAACTTTTAACAATCTACGATTTTAGAAGCTCAACAGTAGCTTTAGTAGCTTTGTCTCAATTACAAGTCAATAATTAATTATACATTAGAATAGGCTGCACAAATACCGTAAAGGTGCCCAGCAGTTTTCGATCGGTAAATTCCTCATAGCACATTATCAACTAATATTTACAATCTGTCGTCTCGACGATCTCGACGAAAAATCTCAAGTCGCACCAAATGATAAATCATGAAAGACGCGCGTACAGCAATCGGATCCGCGGCTCCAGTCCACTCGCTCCTAGCAGCACGACACGGGGCCTCAAGCCCCATCCGAGGCCCCATCGAAGCCCAAATCAAAGACGGCCATGGGCGTCGAGTGGTCGCGGCGCGATCGGCCCGATCACAGGAAGCTCTCGCTCGGCGGATTGGCCGAGGTGACGTCGATCACGTCGATCTCGTTGGCGTCGATCCTCGTGGCCCCGGCAGCCGCGGCGGCGGCCGCGTTCACCGCGGCAGCCGTGGCCGCTGAGGTCGCCGTCGTCGTGACGGTCTCGTTGGTCGACCTGACCACGTAATTGTTCACCGGGTCGCCGTACTGGCTCTGATAGAACTCCTCGCGCATCATGTGCTGGAGATTGCCGCACCGGAAGTAGAGTATCTCCCGGAAGGGCTTGCGGAAGTCGCGATTCAGGGTGGCGTAGATGATGGGGTTGAGCAGGCTGTTGCAGTAGCCGAGCCAGAGGAAGATGCTGGAGAGGAAGGCGGGCACGTGCTCGGGATCGCTGAGGAAGATCCTGATCATGGCGAGGACGAAGAAGGGCAGCCAGCAGATCGTGAAGGCGCTCATGATGATGCCGAGGGTCGTGCTGGCCTTGCGCTCCTTCGCCAACTGGAGGCGCAGCCGCTTCTGCTTGTGGGGCGAGTTGACCTCGCTGCTCGTGCTGTTGGCGTGTTTGCGCTGGCGGCTGTTGCCGCTCGGTCGCGACGAGCCGTGTAGGAGGGCCGGGGGCGTCGTCGTCGAGGAGCCCACGAGGATCGGCTGCTTCTCCGGGCAGGACTGGAGCATCGGGCACTGGGACTCGTTGCTCTTGCGGGGGCCCCCCGCGAAGCACTTGACCGCGTGCACGCTGCACTGTAAGCACAAAAACAAGCATTCGGGTTAGAGATTGGCATTCCTTGGATGGAGTCTTTTCGAGATTTGTTTCTTTGTTTCTTTGGAAATATCATTTTGCAATAAATTCATGTCGATCAAATCTAGGATCTGTCAATGATCCTTTGCTACACGTTATAGTTTAGGATATTTTTAAACGGCAAAGGATTTTTCTTTTAATTGTACTCAGTAAGATTTGTAATAGCTGCACTCGTATCTTAACTAGAATATCTGTAGGATATTTCGTATTACTATAATATTATAAACTACAATAGTTCAACATTAAAAGATATCGATATTAGATATAATACTAAATTTTAATGAATTTCCCTTCCTTGTGTGATCTGTTTTATTACAGACACCTTGAAAACCTACTCAGGAGGAATGTTTGATTACGGAAACTTTAAAAGGATCGTAAATAAAAGTAAATTTATAAAATTTGAAATTTGAAATCTAAAAATATGGACTTTATAGCTTCGTTACAATTTAGAAATTAATACGAGAAATTAATACTATTTATCAAATATAGATATAATACTATTTTGTACTATTTTGAAGTCCCTTAGCATTCGTATTCTTAACAAAAACAACCCATATTTCTCGTTCACTTTAAATAAATCTCGAAGCAAACGTCAATTATTAAAAAGCAGCTAAATTGGTCCTTTCGTTCGCATAAACGAACCAGCGACCTCTGCAGAAAACGAAGAATATCTATCATAATTAGATATCGGAAAAAAAAGGTAAGGGAAAAAAACCCAGAATACGATAATGAAAAGGAAGAAGAAGTGGAAGAAATAGAAGAAGATCCAACGACTTTGATGGATAATTAGCAGTCGCCGATGGTGTAGAGACTCTCCCAGTTCGACAAAAAGATCGATAATAATGTTAATTAGCGCATGGTAACCGTGTCGTCAAGTCGAAAAAGACGAGAAAAGGTCTAAAAAAAAAGGGTGACGGGGGTCGAGGCGGGGGGAAGGGAGGAGAAAAAAAGAGGAGCATCTGCTTAATGAAAGGAGAACAAATACGAGGAAGTAGCAAGATTCGCTGGCGGCGGCGCGGGCAAAGGAAAAGAGAGACGTGTCTATGCTGCTGTCGCTGCCGCTGCTACTGCTGCTGCTGCTGCTGCTGTGTTACGGTCCATCGGTCTTATTGATCGACAAGCGGCGACTCCATTTACACGCCGAGTGTGGGTTACCCATTACCGACTGTGTACATCGTCTTTTGTCAGTTCCGATGTTTACCTCACTCACTCTCTCTCTCTCTCTCTCTCTCTCTCTCACTGTCTGTCTTTCCCTCACTCTCTCTTTCTCTGCCTCGCGCGCGCTTTTCCAGCGGTCTCTTAAGTCGCCTCTTCAGCCGAGAGCTTTCGAGAAATTCTCTCTCGCTCGCTTTATCTAGACATCCTAGTGAAGCGAAGGACTCGGGTTACCCTGTATATATATGTAGCTATCCCCGCTGGTTTTTCTCTCGTATAGAATCTTCTCATACCCCTCCTTCTTTTTGGCGGCTACCACGCGTCTGGTTTTACTTGTAAATGTTTGCCGATGGGTACAGCGAAATACGGTGCGTCAATATGAGATGCTTATGCGTTGGGTGTTGTTGAAGGGAAAATTTTGGGGATTAGCTGGTGATAATGGTTTGCGTTAGGGATGGAAAAGGTGTTGAAGTCTTGTTGACTAGTATAACTGCAGACGTCATGTTTATTTCATTTTCGATTTGTTGCGGATACAAATATGTTTTTGTTAATTAAGTTTTCAATAGGTTTTATCACATGACACAATCCAACTAGATTGCTTAATTTATTCAAAGCGAAAGTAGGTAAGACTTGTGAAATGAAGTTAGGTTATATGGAGACAATAAATATGTGTTGATTTCAGAAAAATTGAAATTATAAATGAAAAGTGAATGCTAGTAATGAAAAATGGAGTGCTCTTATCAGTCTGAATTTACATTTGCTTACGTTTGAACAAAAAAATTTAATTTTGAGGAATAAAATTATTGGATCATATTTAAAATATTTTTTTAAATAAAAAGTTTAATTCTTTTTCCAATAAAGCGCAACTCAATATGTCTGAAACAACACAAATTCATATTTTTTAATATTTGCATTTATTAATATGAGCATTTCTTTCTAAGGCTGCTTTCAATTTTACTAAACGGTAGAATATCCAATTGCAAATTCAATTAATATAAAAAAAGGAAAAATATTTTCGTGGAATTGTTTTCATTTTTCGTGATGCCGCAAACAAGTTTGAGTAAAGTTGCTCTATATCTGTTCGCACTATCGTACGGTTTTACCTTTTGGTTCATCTGCCGCAGAACATAATAAAGGTAATCAATCAATCTTGCTTTACTTTCCCTCTATCTTTGTTATACATCCGTGCCCCTTTCTCTTCAAGCCAAAGCTTTACGTTACAAAAGAAAAATATCGAATTCTTCTTTATTTAGATATTATTATACATTTTTTGGTGGGTATACTGTTATATTTTT
This sequence comes from Megastigmus dorsalis, assembly GCA_900490025.1. Classification (NCBI taxonomy): domain Eukaryota; kingdom Metazoa; phylum Arthropoda; class Insecta; order Hymenoptera; family Megastigmidae; genus Megastigmus; species Megastigmus dorsalis. The sequence continues at coordinate 11,560 of UELU01144697.1, forward strand.
ACCATTAAAACTCGATCTTGCGTTAATCTAAATTCTATAGATTGGCAGTAAAAATCTTATATTTATTACTTTACAGTTTTTTTACTTTTCCACGTATCGTCGTAACTATCATAAAAAAAAATGTTCTAGATAAGTGCTGGTGCACCACGTTAAAAACTCTAGTTTACATTGAATTTTTATCTTAAAACGATAGCGGACAATAAAAAGCACCGAGTGTCAAACAAAATCAGAGATTCTCGTATCCATCGTAAATTCCAATTGATCAGTCGCAAAGATTATTTAAAAAAAATTTTTCGCAAGCTAACATTGATTAAAGTTTAAAAGTTAGCCGGCAGCGGCCGTAACTCGCTTATCAGCTGCGCACAGAAAGAAAAAAAAGGGGAAGGGGGGGGGGCTATTAACGATAAACCATAAAAAGAAGTAGACGCGCGCGTAAAATTAATCATAAGATCGATAAAACCGAAAAGTCAAAAGGGAACCCCTGGTAATGGTAATGATAATTAAAAACGATAATAACGAAGTAATGATAACAATGGAATTTAATTATTTCGAATGAAAGAGAAAGGGCGTCCCGGTGAAAGATGTATAGGTGGCATGGAAACCTCCGCTATCTCTGTGTCTCTGTCATCGCTGTCAACACACATACGCACCCACAGCCACATACACAGACATATGTATATATATATATGGTGGGGGATCATTAAACCGTGCGAGCGGAGCACCGGTATTTTAGTGCGACGATAAAAAGTTCCTCTCCCTCGCGGCGTGCGGTGCGAGCTTCGCCAGCCTTTATGTCTGGGCGCGGGATAGAACAGCTCTCTCTCTCTCTCTCTCTCTCTCTCTCTCTCCTTGAGTTATCTACCAGGGTGTAGTATTTCGCGTTTGCGAGGAGAAGATGGAGGGAGGGGAATTGCATAGAGAGCAGTGTTATACGGTAGCGCGTGAGACTCTCTTGGTCCCTCTCGTTACATGTAGAGAGAGCGAGAGAGAGAGAGAGAGAGAGAGAGCGGAAGAGGCTGAGAGAGCCTTATTTTACTTGCCTAATTCTGCACTTGATACGATGTGCGGGGCTCCGAATCATTCCGAGCCGTAGGATGCTTGATTAAACGTCGGTGGGAGGATAAGGGACTTTTCAAGAGGGATGTAACAAAAACGAGCCTTATCCTATGAATCGCTGTATAGGTACATGGGGAAAATTCGTAAAATTCCGTATCTGTTGGATTAAAGTGGAAGTCGATTTGTAATTAGGTAAATTGGTTAATGGGTTCGGTTTGTGCTCCACGCTGTCCAATCTTCTTTACGTTTTTTCAACTCTTCGCATACCCTCATCTTGAATTCCGTAAGCGAATAAAGAGTTTACCCAACTGTATGTAACCAATCTCTTCTTTCGATCGTTCCCTTTTCCGGAATTTTTAATTTTAATTCACGTAAGCAGATTTTTTTGTCAAATATTCCCACGCCACTCAACTCAACGTCACATCACAACTGAATATCCCTAATAAGCTTCCGTCTATTTCCACAAAACATGTGCTTTACCGAAAATAATTGTAACCGAGGGCACAATCGTTTTTTCCCTATACAAAGTATCCTCCTTCTAGGCCGTGCAAACAGCCACCGGTAGTCAAAGCAACAAAAAAAAGACCGTATATAGTCACAGAACAGCAGCATCAGCAACGTCTTAGCGATGATAAAAAAGACCCCGTGGTATTTTTAATTTCGCGTCAAAGTGGGAGAGCAGCCGAGTTCCTCCTTACCCTTCGTCACGCTTCACTGCCTTTACCCTCTAGGACCCGACGACGAGCGTTTTTTAAGGGCTCGAAAGTACTGTTTTCTTCCGCTCGTGTTTTTTTCCCCTCTCCGTCGTGTTATACACCTTAACCGTGGGTTATTTGCGTTTCATGTCGTTCATTTGCCGCGCGGCAACCGTTACAACGGCGCGGCGCGCGTTTCTCGTTTTGGGGTAATGAATCGTGTAACTTCGTTCTTTTTTTTTTTTATGAACTTGTCCGCGAGAATACGACGACATCATATTCGCGGGGCTATGAAATTTTACAGCGCGTCGACTTTCGTTCGCTGCGTCGTTGTTTCTTTCAATAAAACCTGCGTTTGCGTGATTGCTATCTGATGAAATAATTATTTTCTGCTGTAACGGGAGATTAAAGATTGCTTGGCTGTTTTGTACGAACGAGGTAGAAATGAAAAGTGTTAACATTGAATTATTATAATTCGATAAAAATTACTAGACAGAAAGTTTCTTTCTCACTTTCTTGTTTGGATTTAAAATTTTTTTCTAATATTAAAAAGTTAGGCAACGTGTTTATTCATCATATATTAGAAAGTTAAAAATGCTAATTACAGTAATTTTTAGTTAAAAAAATCTGGAAAATTTTTCTCGCACGCTATTTTTTCCTTTGTAAAGTACCGCAAACGCTCGTGTCCTCCACCTAAAAAGTCGATCGACCTCATATTCAACAAAGCTGAAATTTCAAAAATTTAAAAAAAATTTCAACGACCCACGCAGTGTCACTCGCTCGCTCGCGTCAAACGCATACGTCCGGTGAAAAAAACAGAAAAAGAAGCAAGAAATAATTAAAGCAGGAAGCGCGAAAAGGGGAAAAAGCGTCGCACGATCGAGCGGTAAAAAACAAAGAGCCGCGTGCGCACGTCGTTTCGTCGCGACCCTGTAAAAATACAGTGCGTCGTGAACATGTAATAGAAAGAAGCTGTAGCCAATGTGCACCTGCGATTTCGCGCGCTACAGTTTTTCGAACAGCAAACGAAAGTCTTTTTGACCTTTACCTGTATATGTGCCGCGAACGCGGTAATAAAGTCAGCGAGTGTGCTTCAGCTTTCATATTTTTAGGTTTCGTTTTTTGAATTTGCACGTGCGACAAGGGAGAGAGAGAGAGAGAGTAATGCTGTTCATTTTTAATCATGGCTGGTCTACTCGTGTACGATGTTTTCTTAGGCGGTTACAAGTCCTGGAGGGATATGGTAGAAGTATAGTCTAACGTGTCCTGGGGACGAATACACTCGAGCTGCAATTCGAGTTGTGATATCGAGTGCTTCGCTTGTGCACTTGTTTTCTTACGTCGCATGTTTATTCAATTCTTTAGATTTTCTCCTCTCCTACAATTCCAGTAATATTTTATTACTAAATAAACATTTATCATCCATTTCAAGCACTATACTTTATGACTTATTTCTAAAAAGTCTATCAAAATTTCTATTCATTTTATCAATGTTCTGATAAGAGTCGCATTCCAGCTAATCTAAATTGCCTCAAAAGATCTAGAAGCGTAAAGTGACTGTACGAGACGATGAAAATTGAACGAAATTTTATTACAGCCGAGTATTCACTCTCGTTAAGTTAATTTTGAACCTACTGAAATTGTCACGCCAACGAGATATATAGAACATAGGTCTCGGATTAACGATCGTACTTTCACTCAAGATAGAAGATTGAAAATCTACAGGGTGCAGAAAATTGAAGGTAAACTTCAAACTCGACTAGAATAAAAATTTTCTTCTCTCCTCACACTTATACCGTGTTCGAATATTTTTCTAGAAAAAAAAAACTCTGACATAATTTTCGTGAAATAAAAATAAAGTATACCGATGTCATGACGCTTTTTGCTCCTGTAAGTCACACCGTGTTGATTAATGCTGTGCTGATAAGTCATGGTGTTGGCACGCGAATCTGATGTTTATCATTACTTCTTCTGTATTCCAATTAGTTAATTAATTTTTAACACAATTATTTTTTACAAATCTCTAAAACTAATTATTTCTCGATTATATCGTAACAATACGTACAAGTACATATTAAACAATTTCTAGCACATTCGTGTTATGACAACATTACTATACTTTCAAGTTACAAATGTATCAATGTAGAATTTAATGGCAATCAGATCGTGTTTAGATATCGAGGGTGAAGACCTTCGTTCTAAAAATACCAAAGCCCAACTAAATTTATTGACCATTCAACCAACATTTCGCCAAAGTCACTCAGTGGTGCCTATTTATAAAATTCATTAAAACACATTCAGCTAGATTTAATCAATCATCATCCATCTTGCGGGAGTATCAACCGCAACTCTTCCAAATCAATTTAACAATCACAAAAATCCACGACAAGCTCAAAAAGCTTACTTCGTATGTAACCCTCCCAGTCGACGTTTGCGGTGTAAATACGCATTGAGATTTTCAAGGCAAAAGCATAAAAGAGGAAAATAAAAGGATAGGGAGAGAAGGAGAGAGAGAGAGAGAGAGAGAAAGCAAAAGGAACGGAAAGGATCATACCTACGCAGGAGCCTCATCACACCGATGACTTGTACTTTCTCAAAGAGAATATAACCTTATATTCAAAGGAGATGCGATGCTAAAGTGGCCCCGCAAATACCCGCCCGATCGTCCCCGTAGACCAACGGAATGAAAAATAAAAATATATGATTTCGGTTTTAGTGCTTAAATCGAAAAATCTCAACATGGACTTCACGTCTTTCGATAAAACGTTTCTATACCATGGACAAAGGAGAGAGCGAGTTCCATTTTTATATTAAGTTTTGGAATTTTCATAGAGATTCTCTGCGGAGTCGGAATAAAATGCAACGGAAGTAAGTTTGCGTGTAGCGGAATAAAAACTTGGGATTGATAAACATATAATTTTATGGAAAAAATATCTTGGATGCACCGGGTTAAAATCAAAGAATATGACTCAAGTACGTTATGAAATTTCAACTTCTTTCCTTTATTTTATATAAATAATATTTTCCGTAATTCCAAAGTTAAAATGCAAAAGTAAACAGTACTACGTGAAATTAACGCTAATGTTTAACTCGGGGCCATTCGTACAAATAGAATTAAAGTACACCATATTCGTGTGTGCAAGTACTCAATTAACGTACATTTCGTATATTTGTCCACGTAAAACTTGACGCCCCAAACAGAAATTTCCATCAAGTTTAACGCGAACAACTGTAGAAATATATATAAAATTTCGTAACATTATGTCATATTAGATAAGAGAATGCATAAATAACGTTTTAAAATATTCCTATATTTGAATAATAGCGTGAGTCGCTCCGAATAACAAAGTTATTTCGTATAATAATGAAATGACCCGTCAATGTAGAAGATTTTCGAGCGACCCATTCTACATCATTTGACTAACTAATTCGCGCTTCACAAACATTAAAACTAAACGGAAACTTTCGTCAACGCTCGATTCGCTGAAAATTTGTACAATAAAATTTGGCCCCGTGTCAATAACGTACCGCGTGGCTAACGACACGAGCTTCTTTAACCCGCGCGTTTCAAACGAAATTCTCCAGAATAACGTAAAGGCCATTTTTCAAGTCGCGTTCGGACAGCCGCACTACCCTTAAAGACTTTCTTTCGTGCGAAGGCTTTCCTTTTTAAGGTCGCAAGCGTCGATCTTCCCCCCCTCGGAGAGCCCGATTTTATCGACTTAAACCAACTGTTTTGCCTCGCAACGAGGAAAGCCTGTGGTGCGCCGTGGCTGACAGATTTATCAGTCGGCGGGTCTTAATAAAGCGGAGGCGGCCGATAACGAGGGCCGCGCGCACCGCTTTTCCCCTTCGAACCCTGCAACGTTTGCTTTGCTCGCGAAAATTATAATCGAATCCCCGATGTGGGCGTGTATTTAAATTAGCATCTCTCGCTGGCTTTTTTTTTCTCCTTTCCTCTACGCGGTCGTATCTGTGTGCCTTTCTATATTGGCGAGGGATCGGAAACGCCTTGATTTGTTTCCAGTGTTTCGAGAGTCATCGATAAGCCGCCTCGGGCGAGCTCCAAAGTTATTTTTAAACTGGACTGGCTTGGCTTTGTTTTATGAATGGCGGTTGGGGATTTTTATAGTGGATAATTTTGATTGATGAAGATCGGAATCTTTGTCAGTTGCGCGCGATTAAAAATAGGTCTCGCGACGTTGATGCAAAATAATGTCTCTATTGCTGTAACCTTTAATAGCCTGACGCTTTGACGAAGTAAAACTTGATTCGTGCTTTTTTCTCCGGTATAAAAGAAAAGCTTTCATGACTCTCGAAATCCTTGTTTCAGTAAAATTATTCGAATACGTAATAACCTATCTTATGGTTAATCCAAAACTCAATACAACGCCAACTCGTCGTACATTTCCTCTAAACCGCCTCGATACACCGCATATAATAACTATTTGGATCAATGCTCCTAAATCGTGAAAATTCCTATCGCAGAACGCAATAAAAAAAAGAAAAAAGAAACGAGTACATATCGATGTGACTACGGTGTCGACACCAGCAGCAGGATACGACGTAATATTTTCCTCCCTCGTCTCGCTGTGCCCGGACACTTTCTACTTACGCGTCTCTATAACACACACACATACAGTCATCGTCCTCTCGCTACCACTGAATTATTCTCGATGCGTAATGCGAGAGGAGGAATAGGTATATCCAGAGAGATCCGATTACACACGCGTGTATTTTACGCGTGCGTATCGTAAAAAGTGTCGACCAGCCGCGCCGTGCCTCCGGTATATATACGCGTATATATATTTCTCGAAATTGCTTGGTATAACTCGGATTTGTGTAGCTTTACAATTGTGTGCACACGCAGGCGTAAGTGTGTGTGTGTGTGTGTGTGTGTGTGTGTGTGTGTGTGTGTGTGTGTCACACGACCGAACGAATATACGTGTGTTTGATTGTAATGGCGAATAGCGCTTAAAATTTGGCTTGTTGAATATTAACAAGCGCGTGTTTCGGGTAATTTATGGATATACTTTTTGCGCTGCCTGCATATATGCATACATTGTGTGAAAATCGCATATGGGTTTGAGTACTTGTGCTGTGGTGAATAATATCCTGCTGAGCGCTTTTGTGGATAAGCGAGCACTTTTATAGCACACACTATAACTTTTTCGAACGAGACTCGACGGTTCGTCAAAGGAATGATAAAACATTTGCTTCCTTAACGAAGTTGATACCTAGGTGTATTTATATAGTCGGACATACGAGCAGCTCTCGTGTTGTACATGTTCTTCCACTCTGCCTCGGTATCACCTGCACAGTGTTTCCCCAGTATATAGTACATGGTATATCCTTGTTTCATTCTCTCTCTCTCTCTCTCTCTCGGCGCATCTGAGCAATTCGAATCGGTTACAGTCTAACTGTGCACACACTGCGCTACAGCTGCTACTGACGTACATACACGCGACAGATGATACGGTTAATCGATATATTTCTTTTTTTTCTTATACGTGTATAACTTCCCTTACACGTGTGCAACGCAATCTCGTACACACCGCGTGCGCGGCTTCGATTTACGACCAAGCGATCTATCTCTCTCTCTATCTCTCTGCAAGGTTTACACACTGCTGGAGATGATTATACGCACCGGACTTTCTTCTCACTTTTGATATGATGCACTTGTTGATTTTTAAATTTAATTAAATTTAATTTTAGGTCGCGACACGTCATTGGTATGCAGCATCTTTTGTTCACCTTCATTTGATCGCGAATCGCTTAGGCAGTGGTTTTTTAAAAGCTTTATCATACACGTCGCGTTAATTAACAGATGCTATAAAACTGACATGCGAGTGTATTTCCTCGTGAAATACTTCCGATGAAAATCAACGCGAAAAGTGTCACTATAAAAACGGAACGTCATCACTTTTATAAAATTGGTTTCTGTTAAAAGTCATTCGATATGTCTATAGACACTTGGCTTGTACAAGGCGACTAGGTATTTTACATACCAATCGCATTACTCCATATATATACATAGATCACAAAGACCCAAGCGATTCATTTCCGAGATTACACCATCAGGGCGAACGAAAATTCTATTTCATTCGAATTTACGAGCACTAAAAACCTTTGGCTCTATACGCTCAAACAAAACATTTTGTTTCTCTCCCCCCCCCCTCGATCCTCCAATCAAGATCGACTCTCTCAGATTCACGAAAGTCGTTCATAAAGATCTCGGTGGATGAAAATTTTTATGTAACTTTGAACTTTTGGCCCTGTAGCGAGACGAGCGTCATTCAATTTGTGTCTCGTCGAGCATAACTGCCGATAGTATATATACAAGGGTCCACATCTGCTGAATAAGCCGTAAGCAATCGTGAGGATAACTTCCCCTGAGCCAAGTTTAGAATTTGTCTTTTCTTTTTTTTTTTCTGCCCACGAAGCAACATGTGGTCGAGAGAGGAGAGACTATCGTACCGGGACGACTTCACCCTCGGCTTCCTTCCTGCCTCTTTCTCTGATCTAATTGTCAGCCGTATATCGAGCGATCGCGTGGCAGGCAGTTCTTCGAAGCCGTCAGATAAAGGACACCCTTCGCTCTCTTTCGAATGTGACGCCGCAGCCGGAGTTCGATGTCATTGCGCAGCCTTCCTGCCGAGAGGGTCAACATATAATTTCGCTCCTATCGGGGATGTTCTCTCATATATGTGAGAGATCCATTTTTCATCGCCCGTGACCGCAATCTTCTATAGAAAGTCAATGCCTTTGTTGTATAAGGTGTTTTTTTTTGTCAACCGGTGTTCAAGGGTATGACCGTTGGATTGCTCTTTTTCTATTTCATATCTTATTGTTAACTACTGGAAAATTTTTTAAAGTTTCCCCTATATAAATTCATGGGAATCATCTGTATTAAAATTACTCAAGTGTAAGCGTCGAAAATGATTGATAACGTAAAATAGAAACGCGACCTCAATACTTCTTTGCTCACACAAAGCGTGTACTCGTTAACGCACCGCGTTCCCGATAAGCGAAGCGTAATTTTGCGGCCGCGCACAAAGCCGTTTTTGAAAGCCCCCGTGGAGCTTTCAAAAACGGCTATCACTAGTACATACACTCGTATATAAAGGGTTGCAACAAGAGAGAATACCATGAGATGAGATATGCACAGCAGCAGCGCATCAAATTGTACGAGCCGAGGCTGTTTCGAGCAATCGCCCAAGCTCCTCGCCCTCTCCGCCCGTTTTATCATCGTCCACGGTGTGGTTTCGTTAACGAGACTGCAGTCACGATATTACAAACCTCTACATTTCCACACATACAACTACATATATATATATATATATTTACTTGGGTTGCCGCAAATTGCCTCGTTAACGCACAAGACGTGGCTTCGGTAGCACCTATATCTTGATGGTGTTTGAGCTTCTGCCTATATATGCAGGTTAGCGAACGTCACAACCCTTTCGCCCGAGAGCTTCATTGATGGATGGGTGTGTCTATGTGTGTGTGTTTAGCGGCAAGATTCGACATAATCCTGATTGCGTATTCCCTGGCAGGTATATTTCCACTGGCAAGGATTTTGGATGGTGAGCGAGGAGGAGGAGGAGGAGGAGATGGTAGAGCGATGGATCAAAGGACTTAAGTCGCCCGGCAAATATATACATAACGAAGATTCTGACTGCGTTCCGGTATAATGTATTTTTGTTTGGTCGAGGGATGGGGTACGAGGAGTGAAAGCTTGAAAAGGAATGCGCATTAATGATAGGAGCTCGGTATACTTGGTTCAAGTTTAACCTAGCGAGCGGAGCTTATAAACTATTTTTTCTTGATCTAGATTATTTGTTGGTACTGCAGCATCGGGCTTACAAAGCATTAATCCAGAATGCCGTGTCAGTTAGTTGCACGTGCGCACCAAAACGGCCGTCCACGTCAGATCGGTCGATACATCTCAGAAACATCTTGCGAGCGAATTAGATACAATCGACGGCTATATCCCAGAGCTTCGATTGTTATCGCTCCTCCTCGGCACATTGTACACAATCTCACGTGCATTAGCCATCGGATCAAGAAGGAAACTGCAATTGTACACACGCACGTACGCCTATAAGTGTACATGTGCACGTCTACAGGAGGAGGAGGAGGAGGAGGAGAAGGCCGATTAGACGAGCCGTTGCCACAAGACGCCGCGGGCACGATCATTAACCGCTAATGACCCTTGCTAGCTATTGCAAATGTGTGTGGCTCGGTAGACTGTTGACTTTCATGCTCGTCTAGGTGGCGCCTGCCCCCCTTTCAGCCTTCGCATGCACTTGCTTTTGTTTGTTTTGCGCTCTAACTACAAGGGAGAGAGAGAGAGAGAGAGAGTGAGAGGATGGAGGAATTGTATTGATGCGTCTGACCGACTGATTGACCAACGCTTCCGACCGACGACCTCACCGAGGCCTTATATATTTACTTATTTTGTTATCTGACGCGGTGTTGACTGTTGTTCTGACCTCGCGGTCACTTCCTAAGATACCTGGTGCTTGTAACTACGACTATTTTTACGAAGATTAAAATCCAATCGCATAAACGAAGAGATTGACGATACGGATTTAGCTTATACCCACCAGATAAATTAGAAAAGCCCGAAAAGAAAAATTAATTTAAAAAGTATTAAGATTTCACCTCGAGTTTAACGATATACACCTATTTATGAATGAAAATGAAAAAAGGGAGGTTGAACGAGAGTAGAAAAAAATGCTGAATTATTTAAATTTCATTCGCTCTATCCTATATAGATTCAATTTCGCTCTCAGCAAAACGCGATGAATAAAAAAGACTCACCTCCCTTCATCTAACGGTACATTCATGTAGTCGACATTTTATTTTCTTTATTCTCGTACTTCATTTCAAGCACTTCATGCACGATGCACAATTAATGTTGCGTAAGAAAAAAGGATCGTCATTGGTCTCTGTAGTCAAGTGCGCTAGAATTTTATTTTAAAAAATAAAGTCGCTATTTTATTTTGACTAAGAATCAATTTTTGTACTTTAAAGAAACCGATATTCATCATTAAAGTATTCAAAAAATCTTGGCGGTCGATTGATGGACCAGCAAGTGCGAACAAAAATATCTGTTCTTCACCTGGAAAACAGCAGTGAAAATCACAGAATAAGAACAAGAAGGATAAATTGAAAATCAATCGACTTTTTCCTCATAACGCATCATATACCTGCGTAGCCGTTCTCTCTCTCTCTCTCTCTCTCTCTCTCTCTTCCTCTTTACACCCCAGCGATTTTATCCTTTTTTCGCTCGTTTAAAGAACGGCATCGCGTTCCGGCAATCAAACACGCTTCCGGCGAATGCCAACTTTCCACCCCTCCTTTATGTCGTCCCCTCGGGGAGGGCAAGTTTTCCATTTCCCATCGTGGAAAGAGAAGACCAAACCTTACAATAAGGCATTTACGAGCCTTTTTCCTTTTTCTTTGTCTCTCTCTCTCTCTCCCTCTCTCTCTCTCTCTCCTACTCTCTCGCTCTCGCTCCCAGTCTCTCGACGAAGCCAATTTCGCGCTGCTTGTGTGTTTTAGCGGGGCCCGCTAACGATGCTACATTTTGTAATGGTGCGAGTGAGTGGGGGAGTGAGTGAGAGAGAAAGAGAAAGAGAGAGAGAGAGAGAGGGAGGCGCGACAGCGAAGTGAGTAATTTGCGCCAACAGGTTGTCGAAATTACAGAGGTTTCCCCCACTCTCTCCCTCTCTCTTTTTCCTCCCCCGCTCGAGTCTCTCTCTCTCACGCTCGTCTAGCTTTCCGACCTCTTTCTACTTGCGCGCTTCAACTTTTGCTCGTTTTCTCTCTCTCTCTCTCTCTCTGTCTCCCCCTTTTCTGCCAGGGCTCGCCAGCTCTCAGCGGCTATACGCCCGAAGCTCGGAAATCATTTTCTCTTGACTGCGAGGTGTTTTACAGGCCACCGCTAAGCCGTTTTTCTCTCTTTACTACGGAACGCAAGCGAAGAAAGTTATTGGAAATGGCCGGACACTTTCGCTTTAGTTGCTTTTGCGTTTACCGTTACTCCCTTTTTTGCGCTTTCTCACTCTCTCTTTCTCTCTTTCTCTCTTTGAAGTATTCTTATGTGCGAGAATCGAGGGGGCGAATACCATGGTTTTATACACCGACGAATTTAGCTTCCTTCGCAAAAGTGATATTTTCTATACTTTGATGCTAGAAGCGGAAACCGGATATAGCTGCATACGTTGAAACAAAATAAGTAACAATTGTAATAAATCGCTATTATATTTTTAGAATAAATGAAAAGTAATTTTGAACACGAACGCACGAATGCATTTATTTTTAAATAATAATGCTACAATTTTTCGCAGCTTTATGAATAATGCAGAATCGGGATAGCAAAATTTTGAGCCGTAAGCCATTGAAAAATTGAGATACCGGAAAATGGTAATTTCCGAAAGCTTATTAATTCTGGTAGAGACACGAAGCCGCATGCACAAGTGGGCCCACTTTGAATATCGCAACTTCGAGATTCGAAATTTGAATATTTCGAAACATTTTTCTTCCCTCGGGATTTCAATATACACGTAAGCATCCTTTCCTAATTTAGCCAACTAAGTTTTTCTCGTTCCATTCTTTTTTTTTTCGATAATTTATCACGAATAGAAAAGAGATTGTCGGAGAATTAAAGTCCGATGTCAGTCGATCTATAAAATTGAAATTTCCACGTCAAATTAACGAACTACTAAATCATCTTCAAATAAAGTTCGAGGCGGCGAATTTCAAACTGAAACTTCATTCCCCGTGACGAACAGTTCCCCTTCGCTCTGTTCTTGCAGACTCCCTCTCTCCACTGCTCTCAGCAGTTTTGCGCAGCTCCGTCAAGACACCTATTATGTCTCGCAATACGTTCCTGTTTTTACCCCCTGTAACAACTCGCAATTACAGATTTTTTACATTCTCCCCCTGTGTATTACGTTCCACAGAAACTAGTGTAGCTTAACTAAATTAATTTTTCTCGTCGAAATTAATTTACGGAAAGTATTATTGTAAAATATGCAGCATAAATATAAATACAGTGAATAAAAATAATTTTTTTTTCTCTCCAAACGCTTATAAAAATTGGATATCTTTGCATTTAAAAGGATGGCAAACGTCTATTTAAAATACAGCTCAACGCGTGGGAAGCGCCTTTAAAGTGGTGAGAAATTAGTTTCTGGATTGTACGCCAAACCATTTGTAGCGTGCTTGCGTAAAGTTTAATACATGCATCGTAACGGTATACGTCGAGGATGAGCCAATATACGAGACCAGAATCTTAATATCAAATTATTTGCATTTTCGCGTGAATCTGTAAAGACAAAAAATTCTATCATCGTTTCAGCGAGTTGCTCCTCTCTGTCTTGAATTGCGAATGATTTTACAATTAATTTCTTATCTATACATTTATAATTTCAAATGTAACACGAACTCCTTTTAATTAAAGCGAACCTTTCGTAATGAACGGAGATGAAAATTCATTTCAAGATTGTAGAGTAAGCAGTTCTCAATTCAGCGCGAAATTGAAAAAAATGTTAAAATATAAGCGCGTGGATTGAAAGTACAGCCGCGGTGAAATAAAGTACCACCTCTCGCAAAAGGGTCTTATGGAATCGAGTACAAGGCTTTATCTTCGCCTTAGCGCTCGCGGAGCAGCTACGCCGGAGATTCCCTGCGCCGAGAAAATGATTCTCGCATTTAAGGAACAAATTCGCCGGGCTCTGCAGTCGGACTAGAGAGAGCCGGGCGAAAAAAGCCAAGGCTAGAGAGCCAAGAGTTGTCTACAATTTATGCGCATCCGAAATCCAGGAGAGGAGAGGAGAGAGAAGAAGCAAAGATAGCGTACTCGCGAGTTCGGGACGATCCATCATGTTACAGTTTCGATGTAAGCGTAAAAGTTCCTACTCCCCAACCCCCCTCCTTCTGTACACTCTACTATACACGTAATCCTAGCGATAGAAGTAAAAAAGGAACAAAAAGAGAGAGAGAGGTGTATGTATATATATATAGATAGCTCTAATCCGAGGAGATAGACAGGGCCAGAGGTGCGGCGATGTAGCTCTACTCTCGGACCATAGGCGAATACTCTCTCTCTCTCTCTCTCTCTCTCTCTGTCTGTCTCTCTCTCTCACTGTAGCTTCGGAAAAATG